>RJVU01044332.1:347354-392307 GCA_003731715.1 Anabarilius grahami
TCTCGTCCTTTATTCGTTGACGATAATGTCAATCAATTTAGTCATAGTTTTAGTCTTCATCAGTGACTTCTTTTTTAGTTTTCGTTTCGTTTTCGTCAGCAAAAATATATTCGTGAGGAAAATAATGACGAAAATATTTAGTCAACGAAATTAACACTGCTGATTACCTCTTCTCTCAAATTGATTTCAATTGATCGTAACTCTCACTCACTCACATACACACAAACAAATCAGCATGAAATTTTGGTATTTACTTAAATACTACATCACCAGAACATTTCTAAAACAAAACATCCAACAAAATGTTTTGGGGGTTTGAAATGGGGGGGAAAATGCAAACAAAACAAAAACAAACAGTTGATATAGGATAGCAGGGATGGGTATTATAAGGAATTTCATGATTCCAATTGTTATTCCTCTAGGTCCTTAACTGTTCCATTGATGATTTAAATGGATTTTTGTTCATTTTTACATCTTTTAGAGAAATGTAAATTATTAAAAGGGGCCAATGGGGTGGGACCATGAGTAATTGTATTTCATGATAACAAAATATAGTTTATTACAATAAATGTATTTTTTTCTTTTGCTGGAACTGGCCTCTGGAACTGGAGCAAAATTTTAGTTACCATTGATTTTCACAATTTTGGATGGCAATTTTGTTTACCACAACAAAAACTAATACTAGTCTAACTAATGTAGTAAGTCCTCAAGCGATTATTGAAGAGAAGTAAACTGGCAGTAATGAAATAAAGACAGTAGGGCAAATAAATACAATAGTACAAACAAATTAAATAAACAGTGCAAGTTTTCATGTATCTAACAGAAGAAACACTGCAGAAATTAAATAAATTGCATAGTCTTCACTGAAGGAATTAAACATGTTGATTCTTATTAAAGCTACAAAATTAATTCAGTTATTCATTTTTTTCTTTTCTTTTTTTCTTCACTTTTTGGTTACTAAAATAGGTCTAGTGGGGTCTTTTGGGGTGTGAAAGCACATTTCGGTTTTATTTCAGCACTACAACAGTCAGTAATTGGACTATATAATGAAGGTAGATATGAAGGGAAGGTTGAGCTGTGTTAAATGTCAAATTGGGGCAGGTTGTTTTTAAATAATTTGGCATGTTACCTTTTAAATTTTTTGCAATCGTAAATTGTTTTGTGCTTCATAATTGTTGGGGTTTAAATTTTGCTGAAATTAAATTACACTCTATAATATTCTCTTTATTGGTGAGTTCCCTTTGTATTTTGTTATGTAATGCAAAGGCCCTCAGTTATTTTATTTGTCCAGATCATTTTGAGGCCACTGTATGTCTTGTAGAGTGTGCTGAGCAGTGTCAGGAAGGCTAGAGGGACGGGAAGTTTGCAGCAGTCCAGCTGGCAGCAGCTGCAGACAGGCAGTGAGACGGTGATCATGCAGCTCACATATTCTGTCTGTCCCTCTCTCTGTCTCAGCTGCCTGAGAAACTGGGAGCTTCTTCTTTATTAGTGGAAATCACTTGGTCATGCAGCCAGAGATTGCCGGTGCTGAGAGAGAGCCAGATAATATTCATCCAAGGACATGTGCTTGGGAATTTTACTTTTAAATGAATCTGAATCACTGAAGAGATTCCATTGTGGATCTCTAGAAAATCCAGCGTTGAAAAGTTTTTTGGTGTTTTGTGAATGGTATTTGATATGCCATTCTGATCGGATCCCTGCAGGCCCGGCTCTTAAGGGGTGCTGGAGAGTGCTAAGCATATTGGCAAAACAGATTTTGCAAATGATCCTGTGAGTTTTTGTGTTTGCGCTCTGGAGAGCATCAAAGTTTTCTATTTACAAAATGTTTTTGCAGTGTTGAGCAGTGTAGCCAATCACAGACATGTCTGTTGATCTCTTGAATGTAATGTTCAATCAGAGGTGTTTAAGTTAAGCAGAATTCACTGACCACTCAGTATTTAAGTGCTGAGTTCTGCACACTCGAGAATCATCTCAGAACAAGCAAAGTGTAGACATGATGTAAAAAAGAGATTCATTGTGTAGTGTAGAGTGCTTCATTGATTAAAACAGAACTTTGTGAGGTCGTGATGAACTAAGATGAGTGACAGCTTTTTTTTTAGATGAGTGATTATACAATTTTTCAAAACCATAAAATACAAATTCTAAAAATACCAACATAAAAAAAAAGTTTATCCATCAGATATTTTAAACAACCAACAAGCATTTTAAATGCTTAGTAACCGAGTACGTTTGAGACGCACAGCTCGCACCCACTGCAGTTGATCACAGACATGTTGAGCGCATTGATGCAGTCATTGAAACTCACACTAACGAGAAACAATGTAAGTTGAGCATTTAGTCATTGGTTTGATTTACTGACAATAAATTATTTGATACAAAAACATCTGACTGTAGGCCTACATGAATCATTGCATATCAGAAATCACTGGAGATTTTGGTTAGACATGTACACATAATCCATACATATCAAATGATTTGTAACAAAGCAATAGTGACACAGTAAACGCTTTCTTACTCACATAAGTGTCGCGCCAATCCTGTCGGATCCAATAAAGAGGTACAGCATCAATTTTTAATTTCAATCCAATGCAGCTACTGTGTTTTTCCACAACCTGCCACTGCACAACATTTTGCACTCTTCAAAGGCAAGTTTATCGCTTAGTTGCTCGATCCAGTGTTAGCATCACATCTACTACTACTTGTCGTGCTCGAATCAGTGGGCGGGGCTACTGAACTTTAGGGTTTGTGATGTCACTAACCCAGGAAGAAGCTCGTTGTAGTCCCTACCAGCCGTTTGTTGTAGTCCTTAAAAAGCTATTTCTGTAAAAGAAAATATCTCTCTTTGCATTGAACTTTGAGCGTCATAACTTTGCAGATGTTGTTTATGTTCAAACAGCAACATTACACACTAACTAAAGTTAAAAAAGTGAAATCATGTGAAACATGACGGGATTAGGGAGGAACGTAAACAGTGCGACGCACCAACGCATTCCATGAAAATCAACACATTTTTGTAATCAGTTATGTCGACGCGTCGTTCCAGCCCTAATGCACTATGCACTTAATCTATGCACTATGTACTCAAAGGTCTATATGAATTTTAAAAGGTTATTTTGTCATTGGGAATTGGAGTCTGGCAGCTCCTCCTCCTCTGCTATGTAAGGAAAACTGCACATCATTTCACGCTTTGGTGCATCATCCAGGTATTTAAAGTGCACTGTTTATTTTGTAATCTTCAGTGTAAACACACTAGTCACACAGTTTATACGGCACAGAATAGTGCACAAGTATGCAAATTGGGATGCACCTATAGTGATAACCAAAGCAGTGGATGGGACACAAATATGATTCAAAATAGATTATAGATGCAGACTAATAGATTCAAAGAAAAGACATTTTTGAAAAGTTGTTGCAGTTATTTGTTAAAGATATTCCAGAGACTTGTCTACTTTTACTTTAGGCCTTGGAAAATGGTTGTGAATACCTGTGATGTGACGTGTAGCTCTTGAATTAGTCTGTGTGGTCATTCAGAGGCCGTATCGTTGTTGAACGTTGGCTTCATAACCCTCTCTCTCTCTCTCTCTGGTGGTATCAGTTGTTCTGAGGGTCTGGTGGGCGAGTTCTCCTCACATTACTGTTGCTTTCTCATGTGATGCATAAAATAAATAGGAGTGTGTTTGTTATTTACCTCCTGGAGCAAGCGGACTGTGTTTCTCCGGAGCGCTTCACCTAACACAAGACCTGCCTGTCAGAGATGAGATGAAATGAGAAATGTGTGAGCGTTCTCTACGAGCTTCATGTGAGTAATGGCTGTTTGATTTGGGAGCGTTTGCTGAAGGATCTTCTGTTTGTTGATTGGAATTTCAGAGGAGGCGCTCACTCACTCCCAGCACTCCACTGACCTGCTGCAGTTCGCTCACATATGGCTGTAAAAGGGCAGACTCGGAGAGAGAGAGAACTACCATCTGGTAGTTCTTAAAACCTCTGGAATGCTTTTGCTTTAGTAACACAACTAAACAAGCCATTCCTGCCAAGCCGTGAAGCCCCTCCCCAACACACACTCGCACTCCGTCACACACTCGTTTCCTCCAGGACTGTGGAAAATCCAGGCAGTGTGAGTCGTCCTGCCATAACGCTCTAAGTAGTGGAGAATTAAAGTGCAAGAATTTCAATAAAAAGTCAGTTAATGGCAAAACTGTCAGCACCAGTCACTGGCAATTGTTCAAATATTCTTTATTCTGTAAGCAAAATTTATTCTTTTACTTATTACAGTCATCTTCTCAAGAAAACATTAGATGTTTTCTTTAAACATCTAATGTCACTGTTTAGGGCCTGTGATTTGGTGTGGAAAACGCGGGCTGTATAAACGTAATTTACTGTATAAATTTGTATAAATGTAATTTACGGTATAATGCGGAATGTCACAGAATGTATCAAATTTTGGATAAATGAAAAGTAGGGCTGCTCACTTAATCACATTACACTATTGTGTCTGAATATTAAAGCACAAAAAAACTGCTATTTAAATATGAATTCTGCATGTTCAGTGTCTCTAATAATAATAATTTTTAAAAAATAAAACGTATCACAATTTTTCTTCCATGTTTTGATTTTAACAGTGAACATTTGTTTTGTAGAACTTTGTCAAAAATAAATGTACTTTTCATAAAATTTTTAAAATATTAAAAATGTTTTATGCCTTTTATTTTAGTACCTTTTATGCCTTTATTTTAGTACCACCCTTTTTTTTGTTTGTTAATAAAACTTGTACTAAATCATAAATCCAGAAGAAAAATAAAACACAAATTTTTTTTTAAATTCTGAAATCAATTTCTGAAAAAACATAAACATTTCATAGAGCCTAATTATTGTAAAAATTTTAAATAAATTACTANAAAACTGTCAGCACCAGTCACTGGCAATTGTTCAAATATTCTTTATTCTGTAAGCAAAATTTATTCTTTTACTTATTACAGTCATCTTCTCAAGGTTTCTTTATACATCTAATGTCACTGTTTAGGGCCTGTGATTTGGTGTGGAAAACGCGGGCTGTATAAACGTAATTTACTGTATAAATCTGTATAAATGTAATTTACGGTATAATGCGGAATGTCACAGAATGTATCAAATTTTGGATAAATGAAAAGTAGGGCTGCTCACTTAATCACATTACAATATAGTGTCTGAATATTAAAGCACAAAAATACTGCTATTTAAATATGAATTCTGCATGTTCAGTGTCTCTAATAATAATAATTTTGAAAAAATAAAACTTATTTTTTAAGTGTATCACAATTTTTCTTCCATGTTTTGATTTTAACAGTGAACATTTGTTTTGTAGAACTTTGTCAAAAATAAATTGTTACTTTTCATAAAATTTTAAAAAATATTAAAAATGTTTATGCCTTTATTTTAGTTCCACCCTTTTTTTTGTTTGTTAATAAAACTTGTACTAAATCATAAATCCAGAAGAAAAATAAAACACAGAAATTTTTTTTTAAATTCTGAAATCAATTTCTGAAAAAACATAAACATTTCATAGAGCCTAATTATTGTAAAAATTTTAAATAAATTACTACATTTTATGGATTAGACATGCTTTTTTAATTATTATAATTTAATTAAACAATTAAAATAGAATCCAGAAAAAAATTAATTAAAACAGCAGACACAGAATTTAAAAAAAAATTGAACTGATTTCATAGGGCTGTAACTTTTAATTAAGCCCTATTTGGATGGGGCTAGTTTTACAGGGGGACATTAGAGAAATTTGCCTCTCACAGATGTACTTTTTAATGATTTTAATCCCCTCCGAATCTGCCATGTCTGTGTTTTTCTCACATAACCTCTGTAAAAATTCCAGAGCAAATTACCTACTGTTTTCTGCAAACTCAGCAGTCCTCTGAGAAATCTAATTCGATCCGAATGCGAATGCCTGTGATTGCCAATATTAATGCTGGGTACACACTAAAAGATTTTTGAAAACTTATAAGATACAAATATGAGGACACAAAAATCCTAGATTTAACCGTTTTGCTCCTATAGAGTGTGGTGTGCCGTGATGTGACAAAGACAGCACACCACACATGAACAGATTTTCAACCAGAGTGCCGACTGTGAACACGGGAAATCTCGCAAAATCTCTCGAGGCTTCAGAATAAACATGACGGACGATAGGCAGGAAGATTGCGTTGATAGTGTTTGGAATGATTTTATGTTTTACAGGACACATTGTATAAACACTCGTGCTGTTGCCACAAACCCTCCATCTCTGCTGTCCAAATCCATTTCACTTTGTGCTGCGCCACGACTGCGTTTGTTATGCTTCTGTCTTCTGTCTGCTCGCTTTCTGATTGGATATTGTTTCGTTTCACGTGATAATCTCCAGAATGTGCGCGCGTATGTCCTCGGGGTTCCCCACACACAACAACATGTTGAATATTTATGATTCGCAATCTCTGACATTCTTCAGAGCAGATTCAGTCACTCTTAACACACCTCACACCACAGGAAAATCTCAAAAGATGATCTCAAGAACCATCAAGATAATCGGGACATCGCCTAGGATTGTCGGAAGGGGAGAAATCGGCCCAAAATCAGCCCGATTATCTTATTAACACTTCACCTCATGAGCTTTTTGACCTACATGAGCTACCGTATGTGCACCAATCTACCTTGTACTTTCATTTAATTTCAATATCATAGTATCCAACGAAAGAATAAATGATAAAACTAACAAATAGGGGAAATTGTAAAGGCAGCTCATTTTAATTTCAGTGTCAAATAAGAAAGAGTAAGATACTAAATTTCACTTCAATTATTACTGAGTGTCTCTGGTCTTTATCCTGTTGAAATGGCCCTCAGAGTCTGAGACTTCTTGGGTGAGGTTCATTGATGAATACACTTTTAATTACAATGAGTGCTTTCTCTACAGACATCCGGCATCCCGAGGAGCTCTCCTTACTGCGCAAACCCCGCGACCCCAAGAAGAAGAAGAAAAAGCTGGAGGAAGCAGAGGAGGAGGCACTGGAGCTGGAAGGACCACTGCTCACTCCTGGATCAGGTACGTCTCTCATGACCGTCATGTCCTCCATGTGTCGTTAATGCAGTGATCTCTCTGTCACGAGGAGACCTAAATAACGACTCGCTCTGAGGTTTACTTTAGGAAATATTTGTTTTCTTCCAAAACCTCGTGAGCTGCCTACATACACCACATCATGGAACATAATAAGTCATTGGTTTTCAATCCTAGTCCTGAAGTCCAGCCGCACTGCACATTATTGTATGTCTCACACCTTATTCAACACAATTGATTCAGATCATCATATATTTTTAAAAGAGAGCTCCACGAACTAAGTGGCTGAAAAGCTGAAAAATGCTGCCTCCGCAGGCAAAATACAGAGGTGTGAAGGCAACATCGAATCTAATAATCGATTTTTGCTGATAAAAATGTGAGACGCAGGTCAGTGGAAAAAAAAAAAGGTCTTGAGATGCGTTTTTTTATTTTATTTTTAAGTTAAGTTTAACTTATTTTAACTTGTGGCGCGTTTTTAGAATGCAGTGTCAAGTAGGGCTGCACAATTAATCAAATTTCTAATCTCGATTACGTTTACGGATGCCACAATTTCGTAATTGTTCAAAGGTGCAATTACAACAAAAAATATCCACTTACATTATTCTTTCTGCGTGCTTAAGAGGTGTTTAGAGCATGTTATTGTGAGGCGAATCACGACTACTTCAGAGTGTAAAAGGTCTAACCCAGCACAAAAAGAACTACCAGTGACATAAGTGAACGAGCAAACGTGAAAGCCTGCCATTTTTAAAAAGCCGTGTACACGAACTCCACGAACTAACACTACAAACAGGAAAACAGTGATAGATGGACCTCTATTATTACATGCATATGTTTATTTTATTTTTTTTAATTTAAAGAAGAAACCAAATCAATGTATAGTTGACATTTGAGGCTTAATGCAAAAGCAATAATAAGCAAAAATAAAATCAGGGATTTTCAGCTTGTTTATCATGTTTACATGCAGTTGCTTCAAACAATGGTATAAAGCTATTAAAAACATCATTCATTGTAATTGTGATAAGCCCGACACAGGATGCTGAAAAAGACGCGAGTGCAGCTGTTAAAGACATCTGTCTATCGCGTTTACATTGAAAAACAATGGAAGTAGCGCACCAAGTCTGTCCGAAATCATTTTTGTGAGGTACCTTCTTATGCAAACTCTGCCTGCAAAGTCAGTTTTATTTTTCTGTTTTCCTTTATTTTTCTGGATTCTGTTTTAATGGTTAATTTTATAATCAAAAGTGTGTCTACACAATTGAATTAATACAGCTGACAATTTAATAGTTTAAGAATTAAATGTTTTATGCCTTAATTTGGTTTCCACTGTTTTTGAAAAATGTATATGGATAAATAAAAAAAAATTAGAATTATGATTTCCGCAACGAATTCCATCCCCATTGTCTGCATTGCAGAAATCCTAGAGATGTGCAAATGTGCAGTGTTCACTAAAACAGGATTGAAAACAGTCATAAGTGGCCAAGCAACTCAACCTAAATGATTTTTATAGAGTTTGACGTTAGCATAAGAGTAATAACACTCCTCTCTTCAACAAGCCACACAACTTGAGGCATCGTTCATATCTGTACCACACACGCTGCAGGTAGGGTTACATGCTGAAGTACTTGGGATTTGAGGTTAGTTCGAGTCGCGAACCCAAGATATGAGCAATAGAAAGTGATGGTTGACTTAAGCAACCCTGATTGTCGTGTCACAGTGCGTTGCTTGTTTGCAGCGTTGACAGGGTTTGATGGTTTGGAACCCATGAAGTTCCATAATGGTGCGTGTGGTTGAAGAGCAGGAAAACAAAAGGGTGGTTATGTTGAAATAGTGCTGAAATGAGAAATGTGTGGGTTGAGAGCAGCGTATCATTTGCAGGCCTGCTGCTCTCGCTCTAACTTCGGAGCGTGAATGGTTTAGATTCCGCACATATTTGGTCACTCTGCCATTTTGAAACAGAGCAGTCAGCTACATCGCTGAGTACCCCACACATGATGCGCTAAAATCCATTTAAGATGCACAGAGGACAGACTCCATCTCCTTAGGTCTACATGAATAGGGTCTTTTGTCCCAGCGCAATGCATCCCCCATGCAAACTCAAAGCCCCTGTGCAGCTTGACTATGTTTAGGATCTGTTCTCCACTTGTTTCTTCATTACTACCAAGTAACCTCATGATGACCCTCATTAAATTAGTGCAGGAGTCCCGATGTTTAGGGGCTATAAAGACTCTGGTTTTTATTGCACAAAGGCTCTTTTAGGAAGGAGAAAATGGAACGGGAGCTGCCATGAGCCATTCTGGCCCACAGCAGTAAATGAGCCGAAGACCCGCCGCTTGATTCACTCTGAGTTGCTGTGATAAGAATTGCTTTGATAACAGCATGAGCAGGACATTAGCTCCACCCACTAGTATTTTTGTTCCTTTTCCCTTCCTCTACGGATCTTTAGCCGACACAGTCTGCTCTGGAAGTAGAGGTCTTCGTTTGTGTTCTGTATCTGAACTTTCTCCAGTGCTACTGTTGGTCACTTTTACACAAATAGGGTAAAAATCTGTGTCCAATATACCAGTCAGTTAAGAATAATATTATTCCAATAATATTAAGCATCAAATCATCATATTAGAATGATTTCTGAAGGATCGTGTGACACTGAAGACTAAAGTAATGATGCTGAAAATTCAGCTTTGATCACAGGAATAAATTACATTCTAAAATATATTAAAACAGTTATTTTAAATTGTTAAAAATATTTCACAATTTTTACTTTGTTTTTGATCAAATAAATGCAGCCTTGGTGAGCATCTTTCTTTCTTTTTTGAGATTTTAGTTCTTTTCTTTTTGAAACTGTTGTTACGTCTGATGTTTTGTCTCATTTTGCATGTTAACACTTTCCTTTCCTCTAAGCTGTTAATCTCTTTAATATATCCTTTCATTCCTCCTCTTTCTCTCTTTGTTTTTTCTTTTCTACGTTTCCTCCCATTCCTCAAGCCTCTGAGATACTATACATTGGACCGGTGAAAGGTAAGGTTCACTGTTTTTCTGTCTTCCTGCATTGCTTCCTTCACCTCCTCTCACCACAGCTGGAGCAGTCACATGACCACTGCAGAAATCCCTGGCTCTGGTCACCTGACTCTCTGCTTCAGTGACACCTCAGCTGATGAGGGTCATGAGATGAGCTTTGCCCAAACTGTGCATTCCCTTACATTCGCTTATCGGTCCACAGTTTGGCTTGTTTAAGTGGTCTCACTTTGTCCTAAAATCTATATGAAATTAGAGATAAAAGAATGAAAGGTCGGGTCAAGGAACTACACTAAACAGTAGGGATGCTCAGGTCAGGATTTTTCAGCAAATATCGATTAATCAGCCAATACTGATATTGATTATTCAAGCTTTTATCAGGAGCTCGTCATAATGGTTATAAAAACAAACAGGCTTACACAATATCACCCATATTAGGCTGCATTGGAACATGGCTGTTCCCTGTGGAGCCTTACTGAGGAAAACACCCTCATGTGAGAAGAGAGTGGAGTTTGATCTTTTAATGCAGTTTGATCAGGAGCATTCCTACTACATTTTATTTCATTGGATCATTTGGAAGGAGATACCAGTGCTTGCAAGGCAACAAAATATATTGGTAAAGTCAAATGATAGAAAAGCTGTAGAGCAGGTAAATGCAAGAAAGAACAATCAGTATGCAAATCAGATTGGACACCTAAAGCTGCCACCACATTAGACTTTGAGCATTTGAAATGCATACGGACACTGCACTGGTCATTATGTGATGTCACACACTGTGACGTCTTTTTAAAAAACAAAAAACATATAATTAATACAAAATGTATCTAATTTGCAGCAATTCTGCAAATCTTTAAAGTTTTGCATTATTTTAATTCTGCTAAGAGGTCACGGCGATCTTGCGAAAATGACCAAATTTGAACTTTGGAATGCAATGAAATTTGCATGAGCTTGCAAATCCGGTCTCCCACATTGGCATGCGTATGAATGGAAGCCAGTGGAATGAAAAGTGCAGTGCGACTGGCCCTTAAACCCGGGACACACCAAGCCGCTGATCGGCTGTCGGGAAACATCGGACCGCTTTTAAGCATCGGCCAACAAAGTTTTCCCGGTGTGTTCTGCACCGATGGCTCTAGTCGGACGGCGTTTTTTGGGCCGATTCAGCATGTAGAATTGGCATCGGGCGAGAGAGAGAACAGTTTAATGAACGAGTCGAAGCGCGAGAATGATAGTAAAACAAGTCAAGGCGGTACAGACAGAAGGCTGTTCTAATTTTACGTCATGTACCTGAGATTTCCTGGGCGAATCTTTAATATTAATGTGTAGGGCTGGGTATTGACACAATTTTCACGATTCGATTCGATTACTATTCACATGCTTTCGATTTCGATTCGATATCGATTATTTTGGATGTAGTATTTCAGTTACAGTACATACAGTACAAATTTTCTAGAGGAAAAAAATCTATCAGCTAATGCTGTAAACTACACATGAGAGTCAGTTGGTACTACTATAGTAATATTGAAGGTTAAATTAACTTATTTATATACAAACACTTAAATTACACTTAATGATGTTTTATTATAAATAAAGTTTAGAATTACATAATCATATTTCTACTCCAATTCGTTTATTTGAAATATAAACATTTAAATGGCGGCTGTCATAACTGATTTATTCAATCATGCATTAAATATTGAAGAACATTAAAAATTATAATGAATATGTAACGGTGCATAGCTATAGTTATCAGAATGTTGCTTTCTAGAGTTCACTTTTCTAGCTGACTAATGAGTTTATGGTCACTGAATATGTTTTCTGAGGTAAATGTGACGTTATGTGACATTGTTTCCAAGCTGTTTTATTGACGTCTTTCCGAGGTTGAAAGACTAATTGAGCGATTACACGAGACATGATACGGATTTCTGTAAGTTGTACTGTATATTTTAACATACCTTCAGATGTTCATGCATGTTAACTTGCGCTGTAACTGGTAATAAAGCGGAGGAGAGGATGTTCACATGCGCTCGTGCTGCCGCTTCTCTTTAACTGAGGCGATAAAGCGATCTGTCACGCCACATTAAACTGCGCCAAAACGGTATTTATTTTTTGAATCTCATAATTAGATGGACGTCATTTGAAATCTGAGACTTTGCTTCATATCAAAAGTAACAAAGCACAAAGATTATTGCGATTTATTGGATGGGAGGCGCTACATATTCTGCTCATTCATCAACTGAAAACAGACCAGACTAATCGATTCTTGGGATTTAAGAATCGATATCGGTTCGTAAAAATGAGAATCAATTAAAATCGAGAAATCAATATTTTTTTTACCTAGCCCTAATAACGTGAGCCAAGTGGAATATAGATGTATCAAAACGCTGCTTTGTTTACGGTTTGTGTATCTGGAGCCTTTCTGAATTCAGAAAATTATGAAGAACTAAAGACACTGCTGCCTTGCAAACACCGTAATTATGTAATTGATTAGCAAAACAGTTTGACATTTGGTATATGAACGAGTGAACACTTCACACTCAATTGTTTTATACCTGCCTACAGACATGATTGTGAGCTGAAGCATCAGTGTGATGTTTGTTTGTGGATTGGGAGTTATTTGAGCATTCCTAAACAGAGTCGAGTAAACATCCTAACGCTGCTGATGGTCAGGCTTCCTCAGTTCCCCGATGGGAGTGGAAACCCCTCCAGTGACCTTCCTCCGAGTTTCTGAGAAAGGCTATGAGCCCTCCCTCCAGTCCTGTCTCTTTTCTCATGACCTCTACCACCCCACAAGCACTTCCTGTCCCTCTACATGACTGTGGCCCCCCACTGCCACATAAGTGGTTTTGCTTGAACGCTTCTGTCTCACTCACTCTGTGATCCGTCACTTGAGCGGTTAGAGAAGAATGTGTTGTGTAACTGTGATTTGTCTGATTTATGAGAGTAAACAAGTTTAAAAAGTTGAGGAAAGATGGTGTCTTCCCATAAAATTGCATCTTTGCACAGCTAGTTTATTTTTGCATTGCATTATTACTCACACAAGCTTATTTTAGAGATAATGTCTAAGGTCAGGTGTTTTGCATGGGCTGCCAGTTTAAAATTATATATATATAATATAATGTTTGAAATCTTAAATTTTGAATTTGCTGAATTCACATTTTTTAATTTTTTTTTTTTCACATTTAATTTTCACATTTTTCTTTTTAAAATGTAATGCGTTCATTTTTTCTTTTAAAGGGAAATGGACAAATAAAGGTGTTTTATTGATCCCCCATGGCTTAGATGATAGTTCTGCCTCACAAAAAGTCCCATCTGGAAATAAATGAGCAGTTTACGAGGCATCTCAATTGATTGTTATTTTAAGTTATTAAATGTATTAATTGATTAATACAGTAAAAGGCTTTCTGATATGCTCATGCTTTTAACTTTCTAGTATTTTGTAGTGTTTACAAATCTTTTCTTGCCTATTTTTAATGCTCAGGAACTTTGATTATACATAAACTGACAAATCTCACAGATAAACAATAAGCTACACAGTGCAACTCCTTCAGCTGTGATTATATTCACAATATACCACGGCCTCTTCTACCTTTGCTATTATATAAGGTTTCTGCATAGTAAGCATATATTAAGGACACTTACACTCATTAAAGCTTTGTTTTATTAATCTTTTTGATTTAAGTGTCATCCTTCCAGCTCTATCCATATAAATTAAGGTTATAGTTGGTCTCTATGGGTGCTTATACACAGTAGCTGGTGAACAGCCGATACAATATCAAGTATTTTTGCACTGCTAGAATGCTGCTAACATCCAGAAGTCTCCATTTAATATCCAACTGGACCTGTGCAATTTGAGGTCTTTATGCGGATGGGGGGATACTGTAGGCACTGACTGGAGGCCAGAACTGTGTTTAAAGAATGATGCTGCACTAATGTCCTGAATGCGATGATGATAATAACAGCTGTAATGGTGCACTGAGACCCAGCTGAATGCTCGGCTCCTGATTCACTGGGTTCATAGAGATGTCAGTCATGCTGCTGGTTGTGCTGGCTGCCGTTTGTGCACTCGCAAAGTTGAATTCTGTGTTTTAGTGTGTTCTGCATGCTGCCTTGATCAGAAATGTGCAGTCCTGTGAATGATTGATTGTGTTGAGTTGATTTTCAGTCATTGGATTTGGTTACACGTATCTGGCTAGGAGTGGGCGGTATGACAAAATCTTAAATAATTATTGTGGAAACAATAGTTGTGTTCGCAAAAAACAAAAGTAAACAAAAAACAATTCAGAAGTTTTGTTTTATAACGACCATTATTAAATGACCATTTAATCTCATTTATTTTCTAATTTGCAATTCTTTATCTTCTTATTCAGAAAAAAAATTATAAATAAGAAACAAGAAGTTAGGCAAGCCAAAAATAATAATAATTTATAACAAATGACATCAGTGTAGAAATATTATAAAAGACTTGACACAAAACACTCAAAATGGCAATATGTAGCCAATATATGCATACTTTTTTAATATATATATGGACCCTTTTCAGACTGTGATACGTTTCCACCGTTGTTGTAAATCTACACTATAAACCCAAATAATCTGGCAAAACTCAAAAATTTTGATGCAGTCAGTTAAATTTAAAGTTAATGTAAACAGAACTGGCAGATTTTTTTTGTACATTTTAATTGTTCTTAACTTAAAATGAGTACACTAATTCATACATTTAACTTAAAATTATCATGTGACCTCAATGTAAACCTTTGTATCAGAGTAAACTTGGCTAGCTATAACAAGCTAATTCAGAACTTGTTAATTTGCTAAAATGTTAACAATAGCATGGTATAGCACTTCCTGAATGAGTGCAGAAATATAAAGCATATAACTAAACCAAGCCACATGCACCACTTGTCACCATGATGGTAACAACAAAACATTAAAATATTAATCACTACTAAATCTCCCACTTAACATTAATCTTGCACAAAAATAAATAAAAAAATAAAAACAATTATATAACGCTTAATTTTATCATTTACTCTCCCTTTTGAGTGTCATGAGCAAAGCTTCCTGGGAAATAGAAATCCCAGCCCAGCTTCAGTTAAACTTAAGTTAGTCTAAATTAAAAGAAATGAGTTAATTCAATTCAAAACAATAAAACAGTTCAGTTTACTTAAAACATATCAGTTCTGTGAACTTGAAAGAAAAGGAAAGTTATAAATACTCATAAAAGTTAATTTAACTGAACTAATTTGTTTAGTTTAAGTTTGTCCTACTCAAACCAATTAATTATTTTGAGCGTTTGGGTTTACAGTGTAGCTTTTTTTTCTATTTCTACACTGTATTTTGTGTTATATTACTTTGGCATTAAATTACAGAAAACTAGTTAACGCTGTGAGAGTGTTTCTAATACAATGGCTGAGGGAGTGACAACTAATTTGATATCTTTCTCTCCTCTGACCAAAGTAATCAATCTCTCAATTAGTCATAAAAACTATTGTGGATTTTTTGGTTTGCTACTGGAGCTAACACGATGGTGTTAGCTGTTTGTAGTTTCCATTCATTACTAAAGAAGTTTACACACAACTATGATGACCTGGAAATTTCCCCGGTCAAGTTGCAACATCACAAACAACCTGCATTTGCACCATGTTTACAAAACTAAATCGCTCTCTACTGGTTGACACATATTCAGTTGTTGTATAATATATATGTCATTCCGCCCAGCCCTCCGTCTGGCTTTTCATGAGAATGGGGTGCCGCCCGTTTTAGGCGTTTACTGATGGCCGTGTTTAATTTCAGGGAGCATCTATTCTAGTCCTGGACTTTACAGCAAGACCATGACGCCTACCTATGACTCTCGGGACGGCAGCCCTCTGTCCCCCACCTCAGCATGGTTTGGAGACAGTCCGCTGTCCGAAGGCAATCCCGGCATCCTCGCTGTCAGCCAGCCCATCACCTCACCAGACATTCTGGTCAAGATGTACAAACCACAGTCCCTCCTGGACAAGGCCAAGATCAACCAGGGGTAAGTTGGGACAGATCAGATCTGTGAAGACTCTGTGATTGAGGAAGGCTTTCATGTGTGTTCCTCTGAATGTCTTTGTGAAGGTGGCTGGACTCCTCCAGATCACTGATGGAGCAGGATGTGAAGGAGAACGAGGTTCTTCTGCTCCGGTTCAAGTATCACAGCTTCTTTGACCTCAACCCAAAGGTCAGTGTGTTCTGCACTTTAGCACACAAATAGTGCAAGTTTGAAAACTCAACATTGTTATCATGCTTATTTCAGTGTAATGCCAGTAACATGACACTGACTGTCTAATCGCTTACTATAGAACCACAATAAAGATGTTTGTGGGAAGCCTTTAAAGTAAAAGCTTTTAATTAGTCATGTTTATTCATGCATCATTATTACTATAAACCTCTAACACTGTGCATTAAACTTGTGCTACACATTTGTGCTCCAGACATGAATGATTCCTCAAATCAGAGGTGTGCTGCTACTTGGGTTGGGTATCGTTTGGGTTTATGATACCAGTGCCAAATTGTTTTTTTTTAAATGGTGCCAGTGCCTAAACAATGCTTAAAAGAAAAGAGCCACAAAACAACAGTGGATGACTTTAAAGAACAGCTTTTTTTATTGAACAAAAAAAGAATAAAATAAAAAAATCTTTAAATTGAACAATATATTAAAAGTTTAAAGTAGGCTATACATAAATGTATAAATATAAGTAAATACAAAACACAACAAATTTACATAGCAAATTCACAATAAAACCTAAGCCACCTAACCCAACTACAATAATTACAGTTGCTGTGCGTTCACACCGCCGCCGGCGAGAGTGTCAAAATTCAGGAAGGTCAAAGTAAATGACAAGTTGTGGCAACCAATCGGAATCCTCTCAAGGCGAGGACCTCTACATTCCGATTGGTTGCTGCTGAACCGCGTCATAGCTCATTACCATAAAGTTGACCTGATTTCAACTCTCCTCGACGCTCTCACCATCCAAGATGCTCCGCACCGCTCTCGCCGGAGCTCGCCGCTGGCTCACATTGAAAATTAATGACTTCCTCGCCGGCGGCGGTGTGAACGCACGGTTACAGTAGTTGGTATTCTTGGTATGCTACAAACCAGCTTCAAGTGGAATTCTTTTGCAGAAATATGACCATATTTTCCTTCTCTGACAAAATACGACACCTCGCCTGACTTATTGCATGTCCTATTAGGGCTGGACGATTATGGCCTAAAATCAAAACCTCGATTAATTGAACATTTTACCTCGATTACGATTAATGAACAATTATTTTGTTTGTTTTTTTTGTTTTTTTGCCCTCATAGTTCACTGACAAGGTTTGTACTGTAAATATGATTGACTATTAAAGGTGGGATATTTTTTCCTATTGAAAGAGTGATCTGACATCATAGCTCACTATCAGCAGTTATTTTATCTATGGTTTGTAAAATTTCTTACAGATTTCTGCTCGTTGTAAATCAGATAAAGATAAATTAGCACAGTACCAGTACGAGTGATTGCGTGTGTGAATTAGTCATACCGTCTCTCTATTAATTGTGAAGCTTTGGGTTGTAAATAATTCCTTCAAAAGTAGAAAAATATATGCTATAATAAGTTTTGCATTTATAAGCTACTTTAGTGATAAATCACAGGACAGCGCTGACAACTAGTTTCTGCGTTCGTCTGTGCGCGCAATCTTCACGTTTTGCGCAGCTACTGTTCGTATAAGTGTTCATGCCACGATGCAGCTGCACGAGAACGGTAGCTCGATATCATAATACACATCCGATCGTCTAATCGCTTGAATGTCCAAACCATAAAACAAATACAACTGAAAAAAGTTTAGTGAAGACTCAAGGCTCACCGCTCGCGCGCCATCACTATGTGTTGAACCGGCGTTCACCTCCGTGTTTTGATTATGCCACTGACTGGACGGGGCGGAGTCGTGTGGCTACACACGCGGTAGTATGTTTTTAAGGGGGAAGTATTAACAGGATTAAAAAAATGAAATAACCGACATGGCAAAATTACGTCGGTTAGAGGTTCTGAATTTCTGTTTCGATTACTTTTTGATTAATCGTCCAGCCCTATGTCCTACACAAGGCGACCATTCATTTAAAAAAAAAAGCATCACCTTATTATTTCAATGGCAACGCGTCATGCTTAGGGTTGGGTATCGTTTGAATTTGAACGATTCCGATTCCTTGTTTCGATTCCGGTTCCTAACGATTCTCGATTCCGATTCTTTTAAGAGGCAGGGTCAAAAAAAAGTTTAGGATATTTTAAATGAGCTAGCTAACCAACGGTCNTCTTACAGATTTCTGCTCGTTGTAAATCAGATAAAGATAAATTAGCACAGTACCAGTACGAGTGATTGCGTGTGTGAATTAGTCATACCGTCTCTCTAGTAATTGTGAAGCTTTGGGTTGTAAATAATTCCTTCAAAAGTAGAAAAATATATGCTATAATAAGTTTTGCATTTATAAGCTACTTTAGTGATAAATCACAGGACAGCGCTGACAACTAGTTTCTGCGTTCGTCTGTGCGCGCAATCTTCACGTTTTGTGCAGCTACTGTTCGTATAAGTGTTCATGCCACGATGCAGCTGCACGAGAACAGTAGCTCGATATCATAATACACATCCGATCGTCTAATCGCTTGAATGTCCAAACCATAAAACAAATACAACTGAAAAAAGTTAAGTGAAGACTCAAGGCTCACCGCTCGCGCGCCATCACTATGTGTTGAACCGGCGTTCACCTCCGTGTTTTGATTATGCCACTAACTGGAGGGGGCGGAGTCGTGTGGCTACACACGCGGTAGTATGTTTTTAAGGGGGAAGTGTTAACAGGATTAAAAAAACGAAATAACCGACATGGCAAAATTACGTCGGTTAGAGGTTCTGAATTTCGGTTTCGATTACTTTTTGATTAATCGTCCAGCCCTATGTCCTACACAAGGCGACCATTCATTTAAAAAAAAAGCATCACCTTATTATTTCAATGGCAACGCGTCATGCTTGTCACGTGACGCACCGCAGCCGCAATAGCGCTGTATGACCGATGTATCGCTTTTATTTAGTTTTTCCTTTTTTTTTCAAAATTTTCACAAAATTGTTAACTGTCCTCAACTATCTGATATTCTAATTCTCAAATACATGTAATGTGAATGTGTTTTGTCGTTTGAAAACCTTTATAATGGTCATGTTAGCAGATCTGTAGACTGCAATTCAGAGAATTGTATTTGTCGGATTTGCATCACATAAATTCATCCACTGATAGTGAGTGACCAGTGAACTGGGAGAAGAGTAGAGTTAACTATAGTTAACAGTACAATGTTCATCTGATATGAATAAAACACGTAGACAAATTATAATTGAAAGGATTATTGATGCAGGTTCCATAGACATCAGTGTGTATTTAACAAACTATAAATGTATTTTTGCTAGTACTTATGTGTATTTAAATGTCTGAAACCTAAAATAAACATTATGTGGTTGAAAACAATGAATAGTTGACAAGTGCTGACTGAGTGTCCGTCCGTCACGAAAGCACGTTTGAAGTTAACAGTTGAATTCATGCACTGAATTTCAGTCGTTAGCTCAGGCATTTAAGTGGCTCCGAAATCTGTGTTCTGATTCGGTCCGGTCATATAGGTACTGGTACCATATTGGCACTGGGTTTCGGTACCCACCCCTAGCTGTTACGTTACTATGAGATTATACTTAAATGGTTAGTTTGCCCAAAAATGAAAATTCTGTCATCCTCATGTCGTTCCAACCCCATAAAACTCATCTTCATTCATGTTATGAAAATGAATACACTTTTAATGAAATCTGAGAGATTTCAATTAGTCTATTCACCCAAAACATTCATAAAGAGATTGTAAAATAAATCCATACATTGAGTGCTTTAATCCAGTCTTCAGAAGAGACATGATCACTTTACATGATGAACAGATTTAATTTAGGCTTTTATTCACATGTATGTTGTGTTTCCTGAATAGAGCATGTGATAAGGTGTTTTTAACATTCTCCTGACCCCTGCAGTATGATGCCATCAGGGTGAACCAGCTGTACGAACAGGCCAAGTGGGCCATCTTACTGGAGGAAATCGAATGCACCGAGGAAGAGATGATGATGTTCGCCGCCCTGCAGGTACGTGCACGTCAGAGCCATGGCAGAATTTATGTGAACGCGCCGTCTGTTAGGATTGCTGTGTAAGCCCGGCGTTTGACAGTCTGCAGTCTTCACTCAGGTCCTCTCGCGCTAATGAATTGGATGGGCTCTGTGCCTGACTGCGTAGCATCTGCAGTGTGCAAACGTTCTGCTGCCACATTTGTACAGTGCTGCGTTTGTTTTCACTGGCCCTTTGGCCAGCGATGACCCTGCTATTTCAGACCCTCATAAATGTTGAGTGACAACACCTCAGGACGCCTCACTGTCTTCACATCATGTAAATATAGAGTGGGCGTCTGTTACGGGGAGGTGGGACATGGAAGACCACCCAGAGTGTCCAGCAGCCTGATGTACTAAGGAGGTGTTGGTTTCTCCAGCAGGAGATGTATTAGTGGTGTCGACTGTCTCTGTTTACGTACTGAGAGTTTAAATTAGTCAGGTCTGTCCCTCCCCATCAGTCCACACCACGTTGTGTCAGTGGATATGAGATTGGCTTTGCCTCTGATCCATGTCTCTGGGTAGAAGAGCTCGTCAACATCAGACATCAGCAGGTCTAAGTTTAGCTAACATTACAGCGAGTCTGTTAACTGTTGAGAGAAATCGGTATGCCATTGACTTACTAACCACTCTCATCCGAGCAGAGAAATGACATGAAAATGCCTCCGGCCTCCATTTTGAAACTGGATCTGTCATCAGTATACGTTTGCACGTATCAGTGAAATGTGCTTTTGTGGTCCAGCTGTTCACTGTAGTACCATGGGGATCATTTCACAGCTAATTTTAATTAGAAGAATGAAGTCACAGGCTTTATCTCATACAGGAAATAAAGTGGAGTTGATTCCCCTTCAAAAAATTTTGTTTGTTCATCTCAGGAGGACAAAGCAGGATAATTATCATTAACTAAAACTAATAAAAACATTTCTGTTAATTGAAATGAAGCTGAAATAAAATAAAATATAAATATTAGTTATAATATGTTAGTTCGCTTGATTTAATATTTATAAAATTAAACTAAAATGCATTGGCATTAAACTGAAATAAGCACTAAAATTATTAACTGGAAATAAATAAAAACTAAAACAAATAAAAATGGATAACCTAAGTATTTAAAAAAAAAAAAAAACTAATACAATGACAAAAGCACATAATAATGTGACTAAAATTTAAAAAATTAACATAACTAAAAGTATATATAAAAAGGCTAATTCAAAATATTAATAAAACTGAAATAAAATCTTAACACTTGGGTTGAAGTAAATATTGTATTAGCAGTTTTATTTTCCATTTATTTTGAAAGACTTTTTCAATTTTTGCTGCTTGTGTGAATACAATTTAAAACCAAATCATGAACATTTGAAAACAAATATGAAATAAATATTACATTTCACAAATGCATCACATTTTATAACCTAAAAAATATTTGGACATGAACATTTTAGTGACAAATTCACTTATATTTATTTGGAAAATCATCCAGTAAGAGTGTTGGATGCCAAATAGAGCAGGGCTAAAAAAATGGTCCATCTCGGGAGGTCAAAGTAAATATTGTATTAGCCCTTTAGTTTTCCATTTATTTTGTAATAAGTACGTTTTGCAGTGTTTGCAGCCCTGAAATTTAGGACTTTATGAATACAATTTAAAACCAATTAATGAAAATGATAAAGTTATAAATATAAATGTTTTAAAATTTGCATTGACAAATTCAGTTTTAAGGTGGGAAAATGTATTATTTTGATTTGTCTTTATTTGCAGTACCACATCAACAAGCTGTCCATCATGTCTTCAGAGAACCACATGAACAACAGTGAGAAGGAGGTGGATGAGGTCGATGCAGCTCTCTCAGACCTGGAGATCACCCTGGAGGGAGGAAAGACGTCCAACACGCTGGTACTGAAACACTCCGCCCAACCACACTGATATATGGCAGCCACACACACAGGCCTGTATCACACTTCTGCTTTGAAAATAGCTTCTGCTGTAGACTTTATCAGTGCAGTGGCCATAGCACGGGATTGGCATGATTTATTGACAGATTATCAACACAACACAACAACCTCATTAAGCAGGATTGATGAAAATGGTATCATGTCATTCCGACGCATGTTTCATCACCTAAAAGTGTATGTGCAATACTTCACTTCTGACCATCTTTGTTAAAGAAATGCGAGAATATAATACAAACAACATATCACATTAAAGAGCACTAGAATTAGACAAGGTTATACATCACATGAAACATTAATTATGAGTAAAGACTGCACAAATGAAACAACAATAATGTTTTGACATTGTTACTCCAACAACTTTATTTATAGCTTTATTAATGCACTTTGTGTTCTCAGGGTGACATCACATCCATTCCTGAACTGGCCGACAATGTAAAAGTCTTCAAGTGAGTTGAAGTTGGAGAAATGTTGATATTTATTGATTTTGGTCTCAAATGCCTATTGTAGATCAAAAAAAGGCCTGTTGCCATATGTAGCATATAGACTATGTATTATTCTGTTTAAAGTGTAAATTCTGTCATTTCCACAATGCTATTGGCAACAAAATGAATTACAGTGTGATTATGAGTGGTCCAAATGGGTCCGATGTGACATAATATTGGCTCAAACAATGCTGTGAGTCGACCAGATCTGTTTGACCAAACAATGGCAGGCAAAGGGAAGTGGTTGAAACGCTAGTGGCAAAGAAATTACACTCTGCAGATTTTTATAATGTGCCTGTATTGTGTTGAAGAACATGTTTTCATTTTTATTTTACTGGATTGGCCTGGATAACATATTGAAAGGGAGTGTGTGGAAGAGCTGATCTTTACTTTCAACAGAAGAGAATAATCTCTCATCAGAGTCAATCCCCTTTCGCTTATACCTCAGACCAAAGAAACTCACTCTGAAAGGATACAAGCAGTACTGGTGCACGTTCAAAGACATCACAATCTCCTGCTACAAGAGCCGCGAGGAGGCCCACGGCACGCCGGCGCACCAGATGAACCTGAGAGGTGAGCGCTCGCTACAGACACATGATGCGCTGGTGGAAAGCGTGTTTACTCGGGGTGTGAATATTTTGGTACCTCACGATTTGATTAAAATCGTTTCTTGAGGTCACGATAAGATTAAAAAATCGATACTCCAGTTTGAATCAAATTTCGATTTGATATTTACATAGATTTGATTTGTGTTACTTTTCCTATTTGACTGCGGTAGACATTTTAATAGGTCGAAAAAAATCCCACTGAATTAAATGTGAACCTTGAAATTTATTTGTTTTTTCTTCTCATTTTATTCAACCCAATATTATAAAACAAATGCCATTTGAGCTGACTGCGATCATTACACAAATGCCTGGTAGTCTTCTGTAATTAAGCAAGGCAGACAATTTATTTTATTTTTCATATAAAAAATAAGAGCAATGAAACAAATAACAAACAATAGGACTAACACAATAATAATAATAATTTTTAAAAAAATCAGGTACAGTAGCCTAGATTTATTAACGTAGTAAGAAATACTCAAATGAAAAAATAAAACACTTTTAATTAAATAAAAAAATATTCATATTACATATACAGAAATGATTCAGTCAAAAGCAGTGAGTGATTTATTTATTTTTTTTCTTTATTAACATTACTAAAACAGATGGCTACAGTTTATGAGGCTGCTGTCCCTTTAAGAAATGCACAGATCTAATATACTGTTACACATCTGATTTTCTCCTAACTGTTAATGTCCGTTTAGGACATAACAGACTGTTTACACATGAATACTCCACACAACGTGCATTTTAACATAATTGTGTGTGTATTTGACCATGCAAGTGCAATAAGCTGTGAAAGAGAACTGAATTCGGGATCACATGCATCTGTGCTCGCGCTTCAGCTGTGTGTCTGTCCTTTTTCGCAGCTTATTGTGATTAATAAATAAGCTTATAATGCGACATTAAAGAAGATTCTAACATTTAGAATCGCTACAAGATCGAATCGTGATTCGTTTGTGAATCAATTTTTCCCCCACCCTATTGTTCACCACACTGTTTCTCATCTGCTGTTTCTCTGTAGGCTGTGAAGTCACACCAGATGTGAACATCTCCGGTCAGAAATTCAACATCAAGTTGCTAATTCCTGTAGCAGATGGTATGAATGAGATCTGGCTGCGGTGTGATACTGTGAGTGAGATTCCTATTGTATATCCACACATTATTATAATCACTTCACATCTTCAGGTGTCTTTAAAAAGAAAAAGTGACACGTTGCTTTACTTGTTACTTCAAGTAATTATACAAAATGTGAACCCGACCCCAGCACACTCAGCAGGGTTATTATATTTAAATAAATCTAAAGCCATAAAAAAAAAAACATTTGTGTTACTTGAAATATAATAAACTAATGACTGAAATAACATAAAACTTTAAAAAACTGGAAGGCTGGAATACACTACATGACTTTTGCTCAGATTTTTGTCCTGATTTGCAGTCTGGATGAGTCGACAATAGTTGCTGAAGGTCTGTTTCAGTCTACAGATTTATGGTCAGTCAGAGCTGACAGATTTCAGAACTCAGTTGTTTTAGCTTCAGACTATGGCGCAGTTGGAGGAAATCATATGAGAACACATGGTAGTGTACAATACGTCACTACTGAAACCACAGCTGTCCTTCATCCATCAGTGTTGCAATTAGGGTTTCAAAATTCCGGGAATTTTCAAAACTGGAAACTTTCCATGGGAATTAACAGGAATATATGGGAATAAACAGGGAATTTGCAAAATTGCAGGTTAGCCTATAACAGGGTACTTAAATGTAGTTGAAAAAAACATCTTGCAGCATAATTTTGGTTAAAACAACCATATTTAATGCAATTTTAGTTGAATTTTTACCCTGCAAATTCATTCCTCAGTCACATTATTTCATGTTATGACCAAACAAAATGTTTATATTTGTTTTTATATGATACATTTTATATAAATATTATACATTTATATACATTTCCCAAAATTTCCAATTAATTCACATAAATTCCTGTTAAGTTTCCAAATTGGAATATTTCCAAAATTCCCCAGGTTAAGTTCCCATGGAAAGTTTCCGGAAATTTACTGGAAACTTTCCGCCCCTTTGCAACTCTAGTTGCAATAAAATACAAAAGTAAATGAACAGAACAGGCATAACAAATTAGCTTTGATATTTGACTCATCTGCACAGATAAAATAACTGACCGCACCATACTGACCGCGTCTGCCCACCCGAGACTGCGTCTAAATGCACTCGGCTCATTTTTTCTTGTGCGACTCAGTCGCTACAACAACTGCTGCGCTCATCTCCTGTACATCCATGTTTGTTTCATCTGTCATGCGTCTCCTAGAACGAGCGTGTGTTTCTGTATGAGTTTGTTGTGTTCAGAGCGATTTGAAAGTCTGCTAGTTTATAATCCTCAGTCGTTTAGTGTGTGATGACCGGTTTTTCTCTGTAACCATTTACAAAGTCTGCAAGTGTATGATGCTAATTCAGTTCAGATTTTAAAAGTCATGTAGTGTATTCCAACTTTTAGTAACATTTCTCATTTTCATTTAGTCTAACTTAATGCAGTATTATTTTAATTATAAATAAGTAATTAAAAATGTTAAAAGTACTATAATAGCATCTCCGTGATAGTAAAATAACACTGCCACTCTGTCGTCTGTGTCCCTGTCCTTCAGGAGAAGCAGTACGCTCAGTGGATGGCAGCTTGTCGTTTGGCCTCCAAGGGGAAGACGATGGCCGACAGTTCCTACAACTTGGAGGTCCAGAACATTCTGTCCTTCCTGAAGATGCAGCACATGAACCCTGATCCTCAGATCATAGAGCCCATCACCACCGACATCAACCCTGAGTGTCTGGTGTCGCCACGATACCTGAAGAAATACAAGAACAAGCAGGTAAATGAGTGGCTACGAGAGAGATCGGTCTACCTGCACTATATAATAATGCATAGTCATAAACAGCAGTATATCAAATATTACATATAGCACTGAGCCCTACTTGGTAAATGGTAATGGTAAAAAAAAAATTTTTTTGGTCACACTTGAGATTAGGGTCCAGTTCTCACTATTAACTAACTATTAACTATGACTTTTGCCTCAATAAACTCCTAATTACTGCTTATTAATAGTTAGTAATGTAGTTGTTAAGTTTAGGTAATGGGTAGGATTATGCGATGTAGAATAAGGTCATGCAGAATAAGGCATTAATATGTGCTTTATAAGTACTAATAAACAGCAAATATCATAGTAATATTCATGATAATAAACAACTAGTTCATAGTGAGAATTGGACCCTAAACTAAAGTGTTACTTTTTTTGTAAACGTATGCGCTGAAGACAATTTTGCTTTGCAGAGCATCTGGTGAAATTTTTCAAAAGAATGTCTTTTTTGTAATACTTGATTCAAAAACAAGAGAAAAGTGAAAGTATGTAGGGAGGGAGCGTGTGTGGGAGTCAACAGACGGCTCCTGTGTGCCGCTGGTGTCGTCTTACAGTGGCCCTGGACTCAATCCAGCCTCTGTGATGCTGGGGGATGGTGGGCTTCCTGTCCTCCCATCTCACTTGCTCCCCCACCAGCTTATCGCTGGAAGAAAGTTTGAGGAGTTTGGGTGGGGTCTTCAGAAACAGGCGGGAAGAACATACAGGAAACAAGCCATGCCTGGGAATGTGGAGAGGGAGTCTGGGGAGAAGACAGCAGATTGTAATGTGAGAGCGACGTTACAGTTCAGATGATTCCTGAACGCTATCCATGCATTACAAGCTCCAAGTCTTTTCTTCAAAGGCTTCCTCTGGGATTTTACTCCCAGAGGACGTGGGACAGAAAGCACTTGCTTTGGGAAACAAGGATAGATGACTTTCTCACTTCCAGACTTGTTAAACTCAACAAGACCAGCAAAGCGGATGTAGTCATCCAAATGGTGGGGAGGTCTCTCTAGTGTTCTTGGGTTTTAAGCATGTGTGGCGCCACCTTGTGGAGTCAAGGGTGTATGGTTTGAAGTAGGATGAAAAATGTCCAGGTTAATAATAAACTACAGCTCAGCCATGAACTTCGGACCCCTTTATATGTTTAAACCCAACAGTTTCTAGACTTGTTGAAAGCCTGTCGATTTGTGCTCAGCACAAAAGATTAAAGCACATTACTTTTATTTCTTTATATGTCATTATTTGTTTTTGTCTTTTTATTTTGAGCTTGATGAACAAACCAAAAAGATCTAAAAAACTAGAAGAGTGAGGCTTGATGACACACTTTGATGTTGGCTTGGGAAAGCCTTGTTTGAAAGTTTCAAAAACTTTTAAAAGCTTGAAGGTTTTACTAATACAATACAAACTACTTCAGATACCATTGGAAACCTCGTTAAAAAAGCCATCTATAGTTGTTGCTTGACATTGTTAACATGTTGCTGGCATGTTCTTATATTTTATTAGCATGCTTTTCCATATTTTTTATAAGTATCTGAGTGTTGCATAGTTGAACACATTGCTAAAATGTTTTAGCTCATTTTTAGCATGTTTCTAGTATAAATATCTTGTTTCTAGCATGAATTAGCACCTTGTCCTAGGCTAGTTGTTAAAGGGGACATCAGATGCAAAATTCACTTTTACAAGGTGTTTGGACATCAATGTGTGTTGGCAGTGTGTCTACACATCCACCCTATAATCATCAAAATCCACCCAGTGCTTTTATTTTTAATCCCCACCCACAAATCATAAGCACTTTGTCAGATCAAGCCGTTCTCAGGTTCATGGCAAAGTGACGTCATTTTGCACAGGCCCCTCCCACGACTCTTGACGGACACTGCCGTTTTAGCTTAGACCCGCCCTGAGTGAGCTGTAAACAGACAGTCCGCCACTGTTTCGACGCCGCAAGGTGTAGACAAGAATGTCTCCTAAGCGACCGAGGCGTTTTGTTGTTGGATATAAGAATGAACATAACAGTCATCATTTACTCCCGACATCTGAGCCGCTGAAGACGCAGTGGATTCATTTTGTTTTTGAAGGGAAAACGCCCCCTATATGTGTTTATGTCTGCGCTAAAAAGTTTGTTTTGTTAAAAAGTTCCTGAAGGATGGATCAGTACCTCCAGAAGACGTGAGTAACCTTATAGATTTTTTATGAATCTTTGCAAATTCCTAATAATGTGCTAGGTAGTTAGCAAGTTCCACAACAAATGTGGCTAAAGTTAAAGGCCAGTTCACACCGCACAGATAAACGCCAACACCTCTGTTGGAGTTTGTTGATCAGGACGCAGCCTCCGAAATGAGACACAGCTAGTGGGATGCGCGTGTAGTTTGTCTTCACTCGACTGAACAATCTGCGTTTGTTGGCTTGTGGAATGTCTGAGCAGTGTGGTATGATTTTCCAACAAACTCTCACGTAATCTGACGAGGCCACGAACCGTTGCCATTGCAAAGATTGCTGTTTGATCGCGCCGGCGCCTCACGCACACACAACAAAGCACTGCAAATGTGACATCGCAGCTTGTTCATTATCAAAATAATACAGTCGAACAAACATATATGTCATCATTTCTGTTTAGAACCTTCTCACTGTAATTCATAACTGCACGTTTATAATGAACGATGCATTAAAGTGATTGTTTTATTACAAACTGAGTACATTTTATGTAAAGATAGCATGGTAACACTACAATAAATGACTTACAAGTAATTTTCAAATGTATTTTAATCGTTTTTGAGCATAACTGCATAAATAAGAATGGTGAATTCAGGGCAATATCTGCCAAATAGTGTTTACACTGAAGATAGGGGTGGGGTGAACAGTAGCTCATTATCATTTAAGGGGACATGCACCGAAACGGCTCGCTGTGAACAGAGCTGTTTTTGACAAGGTAAAAAGGGTGTTTTTTACACAACCATTCAGAAATTTTAATCAAAGTATGTTATAGACTTTTCATGAAGACCCTAAAGAATCATACTAACTTGTGGAAAATTGGCATCCGATGGCCCCTTTAAGCTTTACTGGTGATTAGAGTGTTTAAATACTCTAGTTAAGAGTTATTGTATGAACGTTTTGACCCTCTCAATGAAAGTTTATGGAAATCTGGGCCTGTTTGGAAGTCCGAAACTGGAATTTTGAAAGTCAGATCTGTTAGAAAAGATGTGGCGCACCGAGTTAGAGCATCTTGAAGCTCTGTGCCAGGTTTGGTGGTCATAGCTTGAAATCTATAGGTCGTGTAACTGTTAGACATTTAGAAGAATAGTTGATCAGCATGTTGACTTTGTTAAAGATTTGTTCAATGAATCAGTCTTACATCAGTGCAGAAAAAGCTTGAACTGAGTTTTCCCATTGTAATCAGTGAGGATGAATCTACACTAGGCCCAACTTCCACACAGTTTGTAGAGTAGACTAGTCTTCTGCTTGGTTTTAGTTCAACGGTATAGCAGGATCTTTCTTTATATCACATTTCTGCGTCTGCACAGTATGTACGGTCAATCCGCCTAGACTGAATGTGATCCCAGTGCAGGCGTCTCATGCGTGTTCCTCTGCTCTCTCCTGTCCAGCTGCCTAAAGTGAACCTCCCCTGCTGTATACTCACATGTGCACCCTGCCCCTTTCTCTCTCTGTACATTAACGGTTATTGTTATTCTGCTTGTTTACGGCATTGTTCATTTATTTGCTTTTCCCTTGTTTCCTCTCTGTGTTCCTCTTCCTGTTTCCACCCTCCTCAGCCAGGCTTTGTCAGGGACTTGGTAAGTCACTCGTTTGACAGCTGGTAAATGTCCATGACTCACTAACACTGGTGCTGTGTCTTACTCCAGTAATCCTTCCATTAACCACTTTACCAGTTATTGCTGTAGCTCAACCCAAAAGCTCACATTTCAAGTTTGTTTTTAACATTTAAAGGTCATGTTTTGAGTCACTGGTGTCTCCCCCAGAACAGCTGTTTGCCTGACTGATGTTGAGTGTATGACTGCTGTAAAAACTCAAATTATGTATAAGCTCTCATTTCGTGAATATTTTAGAAATATTCAAATGAATATAGAAGCAATTTGTAGTCTCATGACTTGAGGCTTATGATGTCAGATTAAACTGTAATACTGTCAGCCTTATGTTTTATAATTCAAGCATGATTATATCCCTAAATATAATATTATTGTTATTATTTTTATTTTCATCATTTTTTATTAATGCAATTATTGTTTTGTGATATTAATTTAGATGACACAATGCTGTTTTCTACAGCCCATAAAGGGACATGGTGACAGTAAGAAAAGAGATGGGAGGAAAAATTATACTCAAATGTTTTTCAGGCGAATCCGAGAAATTTAGTTTTTTGGGGAAACGCAATAGTTTTGAGTGAGAATGTGATGTTTTTTGAGGAAACGCAATAGTTTTGAGTGAGAATGTGATGTTTTTTGGGGAAACGCAATAGTTTTGAGTGAGAATGTGATGTTTTTTGGGGAAACGCAATAGTTTTAAGTGAGAATGTGATGTTTTTTGGGGAAACGCAATAATTTTGAGTGAGAATGTGACGTTTTTTGGGGAAACGCAATAGTTTTAAGTGAGAATGTGATGTTTTTTGGGGAAACGCAATAATTTTGAGTGAGAATGTGACGTTTTTTGGGGAAACGCAATAGTTTTAAGTGAGAATGTGATGTTTTTTGGGGAAACGCAATAATTTTGAGTGAGAATGTGACGTTTTTTGGGGAAACGCAATAGTTTTGCATGAGAATGTGAAGATTTTTGGGGAAACGCAATAGTTTTGCATGAGAATGTGAAGATTTTTGGGGAAACGCAATAGTTTTGAGTGAGAATGTTACGTTTTTTGGGGAAACGCAATAGTTTTGAGTGAGAATGTGATGTTTTTTGGGGAAACGCAATAGTTTTGAGTGAGAATGTGATGTTTTTTGGGGAAACGCAATAGTTTTGAGTGAGAATGTGACGTTTTTTGGGGAAACGCAATCATTTTGAATGAGAATGTGATGTTTTTTGGGGAAACGCAATAATTTTGAGTGAGAATGTGACGTTTTTTGGGGAAACGCAATAGTTTTGCATGAGAATGTGAAGATTTTTGGGGAAACGCAATAGTTTTGAGTGTGAATGTGACGTTTTTTGGGGAAACGCAATAGTTTTGAGTGAGAATGTGACGTTTTTTGGGGAAACTAAATAGTTTTGAGTGAGTGTGACATTTTGGGGGGAAATGCAATAGTTTTAAAAGCAAATGTAAAGTTTTTTGGGGAAACGCAATAGTTTTGCATGAGAATGTGACGTTTTTTGGGGAAATACAATAGTTTTAAAAGCAAATGTAACGTTTTTTGGGGAAACTAAATAGTTTTGAGTGAGTGTGACATTTTGGGGGGAAATGCAATAGTTTTAAAAGCAAATGTAAAGTTTTTTGGGGAAACGCAATAGTTTTGCATGAGAATGTGAAGTTTTTTGGGGAAATACAATAGTTTTAAAAGCAAATGTAACGTTTTTTGGGGAAACGGAATAGTTTTGCAAGAGAATCATAACGTTTCATGGGGAAATGCAATAGTTTTGCTAGAGAATGTGAAGTTTTTAGGGGAAACGCAATAGTTTTGCGAGAGAATCCAAATGTTTTGCGAACGAATGCAAAGTTTCTTGTGGATACGCAATAGTTTTTCCAAGAAAACGTAACGTTTCATGGGGGAATGCAATAGTTTTGCAAGAGAATGCAAAGTTTCTCGGAGGAGTGCAATACTTTTCAAGCATTTTCTCTCATTTTTTTCCATCATCATGTCCCCATAGGGGCTCCATAGTTTTCACTGTAATCAACACATTATTTGTCTAATAGGATGAAACAGAAATCATAATTTGAAAGGGGCTTCTGTGTAATTGAAAGACCCTTTTAGGCGGTGTGTAGTATGTCAGCTGATCTGCTCTGATAGAAACTTTCATGAGGCAAGTCATTGATCAGTGGGAGACTCCAGTGACAGCACTCATTTCTTTATGTGAAAATGTTTCATGTTGTGGGGAAATGTGGACTAAACAATGGTAGCTGGGATTGCAATGGCTTCTGTGTATGTATGTTAAGTCGCATGCGTAACAGATCATAAGGGATGCTTGAATAACAGGAGGCGTCTCATATGTTCACTGTGATATTACTGGTGATTGGATGCAGCAGTGTCATATTGAAGTGTCTGGTGTTGCATTCTTCTCTGGGGTTGTTTCCTAATGACTCACTCTGTACTTCTGCTTAAGTTATGATGGCTTGTAGCACTTGTTTATTAATATTCACATATGCATTATCCTCAGATTTCCGCCCGTATTCTGGAAGCTCATCAGAATGTGGCGCAGATGAGCCTCATTGAGGCCAAGATGCGCTTCATACAGGCATGGCAGTCCTTGCCAGAGTTTGGAATCACCCATTTTCTTGCCAAGTAAGTGTCTTCTAGAAAACCCAATGTTTCTGTCAGATATCTTGATCAAATGTTTGAGTGCCTATAAAAACAGACGTCCGTGTTGAAGGGATAGAAAGCTCTACGACTGTAACATGTCTCCCTCTTGATTTCTGTTGTTAATTGTGAAATTTCATCAAATTAGGTTTCAGGGGGGCAAGAAAGATGAGTTGATCGGCATCACCTACAACAGACTGATCCGTATGGACGCCAGCACAGGAGACGCCATCAAGACCTGGCGCTTCAGCAACATGAAACAGTGGAACGTCAACTGGGAGATTAAGATGGTAAAATGCTCTTTATGTTACGCCTTAATCCCATGATGTCATTGACTGTTGCTAATTATGGTGATGTTGTTGTGAACGAGGCTCCATGTTAATCTTTTCTCCAGGTAAATGTAAATGGGATAATTACATAATTTGTAACAATGTCTTGTGTTGTTAAAGGGTTAGTTCACCCTGAAATGAAAATACTGTCATTAATTATTCACCCTCATGTCGTTCCACACCCGTAAGACCTTTGTTCTTCTTCAGAACACAAATTAAGATATTTTTGATGAAATCAGAGCTTTCTGTCCTTCCACTGACAGCCTATGCAACTACCACTTTCAGACACTTTCAAAAACATAATTTACCACATTTGCAAAATATGACTCTCCAACATGTGTTGACGTGAGAGCAGATGTTGCGTGAACAAAGTACTGCATAAATAAAGTGGTAAATTATGTTTTTTTTTACGCAAACAAAGCTCTTGCATCACTTCATAACACTGAGGTTAAACCACTGGAGTCACATGGATTACTTTTATGATGTCTTTACTACCTTTCTGGACCTTGAAAATTGGTAGTTTCGTTGGATCGTTGGGCCAGAGAGCTCTCAGATTTCATCAAAAAATATCTTAACTTGTGTTCTGAAGATGAACGAAGGTCTTACGGGTGTGGAACGGCATGAGAGTGAGTAATTAATGACAGAATTTTCATTTTTGGGTGAACTAACCCTTTAATATGCTTGTTTTGAATGCAGAAGACTTACTGGTCTTATTTCACACAGTGTTATTTGGCTCAGAATCACAGTATGTTTGTGTCATGAGTGTGAGTACAAAATGGTAAAGCACTAATAGACATTTTGCTATAATGTTTATATCGCACTATGAAATATCCTGTTCAGGGCTCGACATTAAGACTCATTATGTGCTTGTTCTTTGGGCAAGTAAATCGGTCATTCACTGAGTAAAAAAGTTGCTTGTCCGAAAAAAAGTATAATTTTTGTTTGTGGTGTAAATATAACTTATTCTGAAACAATATTCTTATTAGTGTTGACATATCTAAATCTGCATATTTACTCCACATATTTACTTTTAACATAAAGGGCATTTTGTCCCTACTCTTTTTAAATGTATACTTCATCTTTTATTTTAAATTCTTAAAATTACAACTGCATTAAATAATGTTATGAGATTGTTTTAAATATTTTTTGAAAATACAAATAAGAAATGTTGGGGGGAAAATGATACTTTTAAACATTAAACTAAACCACCAGTAGGTGGCGGCAAGTGACCGTCTTAATGAGTGAGTCATTGAATCTTTGACTCAACCGATTTGTTCAAAACGCTGAATCTTTCAGTAAAGTGTTGCTGTGTGATGCGCTATGGTTCTGCTGTGATCTTTGTTTGAACTATTTTCACTGCTGAAACAGAACAAAAACAGTCAATATTGCGTATAAATTGTAAGCGACTAAATATTAACTGCTTGTTTATCGAACTGTTGTATGACACATCTTCAATCGTGATGGTATTCAGGAAAAGAGCACTCTCGGTTGTGTGATGTTGCTTAACTGTATCATATGTTATAAATATAAAAACTCCACATTTTGAATTTTTACCGCACTATGTTAATTGAGTTTCTTAGTGTGTGCTGTGCTCATTTGTCCCGGACAAGTGTTAATGTCGAGCCCTGCAGTTAAATTTAGTTTAAATCTAAATTTAATCTTCTGGCTGCTTTGGTTGCCAGAAATTCACAGTAAAAAATATGGTGACAATATTTCTGTAATTACACATGGCATATTGATGTCTGTATGCTTTAAAAACATATATAAGTGATGTAATGGTAATGTTCCAAAATCTACTTTTTACCTTAAAATTTACTGGTAACCACTGTAATAATGCTGGGGGCATAATCAAAAGCCACGTTTGTCCAGTGGTGGACAGTAATGAAGTATTTTTACTTCGTTACTGTACTTAAGTACATTTTTCAAGTATCTGTACTTTACTCGAGTATTTTTATTTTGGGCAACATTTACTTTTACTTCATTACATTCCAAAGCATAAGATCGTACTTTTTTCTCCACTACATTTCATAAAACATATCGTTACTCCTTATTTTAAAATGAGGAAATCGTCACATGCTCAGAGATGCAAAAGCGGTGTCCGATTTGTGCACGAACTGATTCTTTTCAATCATCCTAATTACAAATCGCATCAACACTTAATTCACGAATTGGACTGATCGTATTGCAGCTGTTCTCGAGTCAACAAATCATTGATTCAACGATCCGTTCAGAGCGACTCTCCAGTGAATGAATTTCACTGTCTGACTGAAAATTAGACAAGAACTCGAGTGCGCACGACTGATGGTGAAAAGTAAGTCAGCCTACTAATATTGAACAGATCCTGATCTCAATTCAAACAGATCAAATCACGTTTTAAAACTAACTTGGTGCTTCTAAAAAACGGTTGTATCGATTACATCGTTACGACACTAGGAGGCGACAACTGACTGTTAAAATGTATTTGACATTGAATGATTCATTCAAAAGATTTGTTCAAAAACATTGATTCATCCAGTAATGAAACAAGGGAAATAGTTATGAGTGAGTCATTAAATCATTCATTCAAACCTTTTTCTTTTTTTTTTATTAATTAAATATTTTTAAATAGACTGCAGCAATTAATATTTTGTCCTCTAGTAATTAATTATATGCAATTTTGTTTAGTTGTCTATTCAGAATCATGGGAGAATCATGATTTCTATTTGAAAGAAACAAATAAAAATCTTGATTCTCATTTTATCCAGAATCGTGCAACTCTAACACAAATTATAATAACACACGTTCATCTTCCTCGCTGCTGTAGCAATGTTTTAAAATGTTATGTATTTAACCCTATATGTTTCATCTGTTTTTATATTGTTTGTCAACACACATTACATATTATGTGTCTGCATCCACACTGACTAGTGCTGGCTATTTGACAATTCATAATCATTCATAATTATTTTGAGCTATAGGATTATATAAAATATATAATATAAAATTGAATTATATAAGTGGTCTATTTAAAATTACAAAATAAACATTCATCAATTAGTACTTTTTTACTTAAGTACATTAAAAATCAAGCACTTTAGTACTTTCACTCAAGTAAAGTTGAAAAGGAGCACTAAATACTTTCACTTGAGTAATATTTTATGATACGTATCTGTACTTTTACTCAAGATTTGTGTACTTCGTCCACCACTGCGTTCGTCGCATAAAGCATGGCCAATACTCGCATATAGATGGTCATAACCACAGACAAAACACCATCAGGATAACACTAAAATAATGCAATAGACCTGAATTAAGTAACAGAAAATATAACGCCCCAATGAACATTAATGAGAAGAAACATTTAAAACTATTTAAAGTATAATCATATGTGATGGGAATGTCCTTTTGCAGTTTTTCAGCATGAATTCATTCACTGTCAATCAGACGACAGAAGGCGTGCAGGAGATTGTGCGCAGCAGCTTTATCAGTGTTGATCATGTTGTTCATTTAGAGGCGTCACACACATCACCTTGAGCCCTTCTTTCTGCACACATGAGCATCTGCTCTGTTCCCACGGCAGGTCACGGTGGAGTTTGCGGACGAGCCCAGTCTGGCGTTCATCTGTGCGGAGGTGGACTGCAAAGTGGTGCACGAGTTCATCGGCGGCTACATTTTCCTGTCCACGCGCGCCAAGGACCAGAACGAGTCTCTAGACGAGGAGATGTTCTACAAGCTGACCAGCGGTTGGGTCTGAGCGCCGCTCGCCGCGCCGCACCGCTTTATTCTTTTACTTTCACTCTTCTTCTTTCTCCTTTAACCACTCCATCGTGGCCACATCATTATAGTTTGAAAACGGAAACTTGTTTCTTTTTTTAATTCAGTTTATGCGCATGAACGCGTTCATAACACTAGCCGAAGTGCCGAGCGAGGACATTCTGAGACCGTGCAGCGGTTTACTGCTTCCCTCCAGAAATGATTTCATCGTCAAGATGAAGCAATAGCTATGACCTCTCACCCTGAATAGAAGTACGCCAGCGAAAATGCCAATTATTTATTTGTCACTAACTTACGTTGCATCTCTCTGGGTAATTGTTGAATGTCGCGGTGCTCATTTGTGCCATCTTTTATGATAACTGTGTCACATTAATGTGATGTCGTAGAGACACTAGAGAAGGATTTACACTAGCTTCAATGTTGCTGCTTCTGACACTACAAAATCCATTCGTTCTGTCATTTCTAAGCACTTCTAGCGTTAGGTCTGACGTTTCTGTCCTGTCATGTGTGTTCAACACTACATTTAATGACATAGATATTTTTTTTACACTATGAAGGAGGAGAGTCGCCCACTTTTTTGTAGCAAACGGCTTGCGGTGAAGCAACATAGGAGAACATTATGAATCTGCTTTCCCACTGTAGGAAGTTTTCTTTTTATTATTATTATTTTCCTATGAAGTCTGTTATTTTATTCCTCACTCTTTATTGTGAACCAGTATAGTATTATTCAAAAGCGTTTCTTTAATACGCACCAGCGATAGGTCACAAATCATGCGATTTTCTTATTATTTCTTTCCAAAATGAAGGATAGCTAAATGAAGTATTAGATTTGTTTTGTATCTAATGTAAAAAACACAGGTTTTAAAACAGAAATTGTACAGTTATTTTGTTGCTGCTTTTTTCTGTCATTTTTTGGAAGTGTATTTTTTCCAGAAGAGAGGGAAAAAAAGCCATTTTTGACATTTGAGGATTGGTGCCTGTCGATCTTAGAAATATATATATAAGTGCATATGAAGAAGTGGAGAAGGTCTCAAGCTCCTGGCTGGAATAAAATCATGTAGATTGTGCCATTGTTGATGTCTCCGGTGAGAAGGAGCTTTTTTATTTAGTTTCTCCTGCCTTAACTGATAAATATCCACTGCTGCGAGAACATATAGGCTTTAAGAGCGTGTGTCATACACTTCAACACTATCGAGCGCATCACTTCTTGTCAGTATTGTCTCGTGATGTTTCCCGTATGAAGGTGGTTTTAGAGCCAGAAATGAAGACTATTATTATTATTATTTTTTTTCTGTTTATTTGGTTTTGTTTTCTCAGATGTCAGCAGTGCGTTGCATGGCCTGCTGTTTTAAGATTGTAAAAATGCCATTTACCTGACAAATAAATAAATAAAATCATTTTTATTTAAAATCTTAAGAGGATGATTCAACAGGCCTTTATTTCACGTGGTTTTCCCATCAGCCATGCAGGCCGCAGTGACCCGTCTTCACCACAAGAGAGCAGTCTTGAAAAACCTTCATGGCTTGTACTGAAAGATGCAACAGTTTTATATTTGTAGATGAATTCTGATTCAAAGGTATTGCGCAAATCAAGGTTTTGAAGGGATACTCCACCCAAAAATGAAAGTTCCCTCATCATTTACTCCCACTTTCTTTCTTCAGATAAACACAAATGAAGATTTTTCGGAAAATACCCATTTCTGTGAGTTTATATAAAGTAAGTGATTGGCTGACGCTTGGGAAAGCCACACACAGCGACCGTGACGGTAATTCATACGACCCCAGTGGAGGAGTCAATGTCTTCTGAAGCCAAACCATAGGTGTGTGTAAGAAAAATACTGATATTTTTAACTTCAACTGTAAATCAGTGTACTGTCATTCACTTGCATTATATGGACTCACAGATATAAGATTCTAAAAATCTTCATTTGTGTTCATCTCAAAAAAAAGGTCATATGGTGATGACATGAGGATGAGTGAATGATGAGAGAATTTTTATTTTTGGGTGGACTATCCCTTTAAATGTTATTATTTAGGCATTTTGGTAACGGCATATTAATGAACAGAAAATATAAGCGCTTATAAATTTACTGAGATGAACGAGCAACATTCTGTTTAAGCATTTGCTGATTGTTTAAAAAATAACCTTACAGTGTTTGAGAGTTTTTTTAACCCCTTTTTTGTGCACCGTTTGTGGAAAACCTGGGTATTTCCCTGTTCCTCTAACACATTTCTGTCATGTTATGGTGCTGATGATTGATTTATTTGTTGAAAGGTTATTTAAAACACATGTTAACAAGCCTCACCAATCAGCTGCAGGACGGGTGAAGACAGCCGAAGTCTGAAACTAAAGTTCTGCGTAATCTTTATTTTAACTCATGATTATGAAGTATCAGATTGTGTCTGATTTTGATGTATGATTATTTTATTCTGTCATTGAATGACCATAAATATGGCTCAACAAACTAGTTCATGTTCTTGGTCTTCTGTGACAGAGCTTTAACCAAAGACCTCCTCTGATCTGGAGATATTTATGTGCTGTAAGAGCAGTCAAATAAATACACAAGAAAAACTACTTCATTTTCCATTTTTGTTTAATCCTGCCTTTTAATAAAAATGTTCATTTTGACATGATATCTTGCATGCTGGTTATGCCAAACTGACTGCAAAACACATTCATTGTAACTACATTTTTAACAAGAACACTTTTCATGAGGTGCATCTTGGGAGGCTTTTAAACGCGTGCTGGACATGAACACCTGATGGCTGCTGTCTCTAAACTTTTTACAATTGTAGTTTTGTAAAGAAATACATATTTGACTACAGAATCTGAATGATCGCTGCTTGCGTTTGTTTTACATGGTTTATGGCATAATGTAGAGTGCCATTTATAATTTTGTCTGATTGTTAATCGTCTGGAGTATTTAAGGTTAATAGGTGTTAACAGATAACCAAATATAAACCAATAATAAGCTTATTTGAGTCTGAAATCTGAGAAAAACAGCAATTTTATTAACGTACATTATAGAACAAATAAACGTACCTTTCTTCAGAAATCCACACGACTTTAACAAGAATTAGATGCTCTCAACAACCCAGCTCTAGTGGTGAAGAATGGAAGTGCAATGAAAGAGCGAGAGCTTTCCTAGAATAATGCCAAATAACTGATTCAAAAGTGCTTGAAATCACGCTTGAGCTCCTGAGGGGATGCTGACACATTCATGAATGTTGTACAAAATCGGCTAATACTTGAAGCTCTTGAGCTCAATGCATGGGCAGATCATATAATTATCTTGAATTAAAGGAACACTTTCTTTAACCTGTTAACTGTCACTGGCCCACCGGTGGGCCCACAGCCATTACATATTTAAAACAGTGATATTCTTTAACTAATCTTGACAAACTATATATCATTTGAAAGCTTACGATCTCTAGTTTTCATATTTGGTGACTGATTTTCAAAATGAATTACAGAGGAGCAGTAATTTATCAATTTGCAACAAGCATGTTTTCATACTCACAAGGCATGTTCAGACCTTTATTTTGAAATAGCGATGAACATGAAAAATCATTAAAGATTGGTTGAAACATGTTTGTTTTCATGCCAAGAGTTCAAAAGATAACATCCATTCAATTTTTTGAGAAAAAAAAGTCTGAAAATGTTTTTAATAGAAAAAAAAATACATTTATGATTGTGGCGGCGATCTATAACCCACATACATGTTGTTTTTATGTTTATTAGAGGCTGAATTCATATCAAATTCTGCCAAACTTCCCATACTACTTCTATATAGGATGTCTACTTCATAAATTGTATGAAAATTATGGAAATATATATGGTTCAGATCACTCAAACCTTTATATGGTCAGTAATGGAGCTTGAGTGTCACCTAGTGAAAAAGTGTGGTACTGCGCCCAAACAATCTTACTGAAAGCTCATTTTTTGATATTAACCTGAAATTTGGAACACAACTTCTTCAGATTTTTGGCTTTGATTTCCTTGCAGTTTTAGAGTAAAACTTGTTTTGTAAAATATATATTTTATATAAAATATTATATTTTTACATTTTCATAAACTTAAACTTCTATAACTTCTTTTCTTTTTCACTTACATAAGTTATTTCACTTCTACAATAATCTGCCAAATTTTATCTTTAAAACAAGACCAGCCTTATGTCTATACTCCAAAGTATTCTTGAATTACAACCATTTTAGTTTGGGTAGTGCATTTTCTTGTCTAAAAAAAAAAAGTGGGGGTGACAGTTAACAGGTTAAATGATGAAGTTTGGTGTAATATGACACCGGTGGGTGTGGCCACACCTCATCATGAAAGACCTTTGACCTAAACGTTGTCATTTATGCATTATAAAGTTGTTCAGTAAATGTAAACAAATATTATTGTGACAGGACCTGTTTAATTTGTTGCTGCAGATTAATGTGGATAAAATGCAAAAAATAAGTTTTTCTTCTTCTGAGGTGTTTAGATATCGCTGGCCCTGTGAAATGAGTGTCTCTTTCCTCCACAAACTGTGTGTTTTGAGAAAATATACACCGTATACAAAGCTTTAAAATATGGGTACATTTAAAGTGATTATGACTATCAGATATGATCTTTCATGCTGTTTGTGAATGTAAAAGCTCTGCAAAGTTTCAAAGATCAAAGTGCAGATGAATAAAGTTATTGTTTCCTTAAAAGAAAGAAGTGATTCTGAACTGAAACGAGTCGTCAGTAATTCAGTCTCACTTTCTGCTTCAGAGCAGAGCAGACTTGAGCAACGGAGGGATTTAGAGAGAGCGTTTCAGCCACTGAGGATAGAGCTGATGCTGCAGTGGATATTATGAGAACATTAAAGTGTTTTTGACCTTGGACGCATGTAAACCTGTTGTAAGAGACTCCAAAACAACATTAGGAACCCTTAAAATAGAATAATAGGGCACTTTAAAGTTCAGTTCATTTTCATTGATATCCTGTTAAACAAATTTAATGTCAACACATCAGTGTGTCACAACAGCCAAACATAAGCTATGAATTAAACTCGTATATGTATGTTTGGGTTTGTTAAAAACAGATTTATGTTCATAAACAAGAGTCTTTTTTAATTTCTAATTATTTCTAATAGACCTAATGGTGTGCAATGATGTTAAAATGTTTATTGGTACAGTATAACACATTTTATGAATTGAATTTAAATTATATTATTACAACTGAACCTTAGTTAAAGGCACACTATGTAATTTTTCGCCTCTAGAGGTCTCTTATTCAAAACAAAGGGGTGACTTGATGAAGCTGAGATTGAGCGTGGAATCATGGGAGGTGTCGTCTTCACGTCTAAGAATCCGACGGGACTCGGGCAGAAATCATATTCATGGATGAGATAGTTAACATCACTGTGGTATGAAGCAGGGTGTGGCTTAAATGAGAGACGAGCGCGACACGCCTCGAGAGCAGCGGGACTTTTATTATGCCACAGTCGCCGCTTCCGCTTCTTCCGGTCAGGAGTATGTGGGGTAACGCAGCTCTGATTATCATATTAGATACATGGTAAAACATGGTACTCGCGGCAAATCAAGAAAACGAGGTTTAAACAATAAGACTTACAGCGTTGAGCTATTTAACATGATTAGTTTTCTGTCGATGAATGTGTCCAAACAGTTGATCATCTGTCTAATAAAACACATCATATATTAAAGCGTCTTTGGTGTTTCCATGGTTTCTACAAAATAAAACCGGAGGGTAATCGAGGGTAACACGGGTATGATGTCATTGATAGCAGTGGTGTATAAAGTACTCAAACCATACTTGAGTTAAAGTACAGATATCTTACCAGAAAATGACTTTGGTAGAAGTTAAAGTCACTGTTTACTTGAGTAAAAGTTTTAAAGTATGTGATATTTTTGTACTTAAGTACAAAGTGTTTTTTGATAGTAAACGTACTTAAGTATTGAAAGTAAAAGTACAAGTAAATGTAAAATATAAAAGGAGCAAAAATTATTAAAAATTTTTCTTTATACAGTTTGAGCAGCAAGATTGTGTTCAGTTTTAACTCTTTCTTACATTTTGTTTCTTTGAATTAAAAACATAGCTAAATCTTTATTGTAATTTTTAAATATAAAAAATACTAATTTATTAATTATACACTGATCGTTCATGTTAATTCATAGAGCACTATAGATGAGCAATACTTTTATTAACCTTATTTAATGTTACAAATGGACTCTTATTGTAAAGTGTTTCCATTTCATATAAATCCAGTCATGCTTAAAAATGACCATCTTTACACACAAAGGCAAAGCCTAAGTCTATTATATGTATACTTTCACACATTATTTGCCTCTATTTTAGAAAACTTGATGATTATCTAATCAAAATATGTGTTACAGTGCCGATAAAAAAAGAACTGAAATCGAACACATTTCTGATTTGTGTTTCTGTCGCTGCATGATGAGAATACAGTTTAAATATGCAACTTCTCTGGATAACGAATGCATAACAGCGAACAAATGGATATAAACTAATGCAAATGAATGGAAACAATCATTAAACAGCTGGTGTTTTTGTCACATTGTTTTAACCGCTTGAGGGACTAATGTTAGCATCCTCTCAGCCTCGACGGCAAACACACTACTGTTCTCCACTAATGCAGCATCTACTCAACAAACTAATGACTGTATAATGATATGAAAACATGTACTGTAGTGTGTGTATAACATACCGTTTTATTGTCTATTTTTTAAATCTGTTTTTGAAGTGTCCCGCTCTGTGCAGCGCAGCCTCACATCACGTGTCAAAACAAACTCTACGAGCATCAGTGATATTTATTTCGCCTCTAGAGGCTGCTCTCGTACTGTATAATGATATGAAAACATGTACTGTAGAGTACACTGTATAACATACCGTTTTATTGTCTATTTTTTAAATCTGTTTTTGAAGTGTCCCGCTCTGCAGCGCACAGCCTCACGTCGCGTGTCAAAACAAACTCTACGAGCATCAGTGATATTTATTTCGCCTCTAGAGGCCGCTCTCGTACTGTATAATGATATGAAAACATGTACTGTAGTGTGTGTATAACATACCGTTTTGTTATTTGTTTTAAATCTGTTTTTGAAGTGTCCCGCTCTGCAGCGCACAGCCTCACGTCGCGTGTCAAAACAAACTCTACGAGCATCAGTGATAGTTTTTATTTTGCCTCTAGAGGTCGCTCTCGTACTGTATAATGATATGAAAACATGTACTGTAGTGTGTGTATAACATACCGTTTTGTTATTTGTTTTAAATCCGTTTTTGAAGTGTCCCGCTCTGCAGCGCACAGCCTCACGTCACGTGTCAAAACAAACTCTACGAGCGTCAGTGATATTTATTTCGCCTCTAGAGGCCGCTCTCGTACTGTATAATGATATGAAAACATGTACTGTAGTGTGTGTATAACATACCGTTTTGTTATTTGTTTTAAATCAGTTTTTGAAGTGTCCCGCTCTGCAGCGCACAGCCTCACGTCGCGTGTCAAAACAAACTCTACGAGCGTCAGTGATATTTATTTCGCCTCTAGAGGTCGCTCTCGTACTGTATAATGACAGCGCACTCTTCTCAGCCGCTCTAGCAACGGACACAACCCGGAAAATGAAATCAACCACGGTTGTGCGAGCACTTAATTGCAGTCTGTGTTCTTCCAACTTTATTTTGTAGTAAGTAACGAAAATGCTTTGGGAAAATGTATCGGAGTAAAAGTATACATTTTATTTAGGAAATGTAGCAAAGTAAAAGTAAAAGTAAAAGTTGACAGAAATATAAAAACTCAAGTAAAGTACAGATTCTCCCAAACAAATACTTAAGTACTGTAACAAAGTATTATTACTTCCTTACATTACACCACTGATTGATAGACACGGTCCGCGTTCTGGTTAAAAGTGTGTATTTCTCTGGATTTAAACATTCTTGGAAACATTTGGGATGATGTAAGTACACAAGTCAACAAAATATATAACACTGTTCTAGTGGCTTTTGGATATTTGAATCTAAAAATCTTACATATTGTGCCTTTAACAGATTATAAAAAAAAATATGACTCAAGTATATACAGTACAGTCCAAAAGTTTGGAACCACTAAGATTTTTAATGTTTTTAAAAGAAGTTTCGTCTGCTCACCAAGGCTACATTTATTTAATTAAAAATACAGTAAAAACAGTAATATTGTGAAATATTATTACAATTTAAAAT
>RJVU01044332.1:392854-442078 GCA_003731715.1 Anabarilius grahami
TTTTTTTTTTTTTTTTTGGTTCTTCAACAGTGTCAGTCAAATAGGGAGTTTAACCTTTAAAAAAAACTACACACACAAATTCCACTTATTCTTGGTTTTCCATGATTTCGATCGCTGTCTAATAGTTAAACTCTCTGTAAACGCCAGGACTGGTTTTATACCGTTTAAACATGTCTCACTGGTGAACAGTGGCAGTGCAGAGATAAAGGAGTGGGTGATTTTGAGGAAGTGAACTGCAGCAGCAGGTACAGCCTCGAGCGCGCGCGCGCGTGCGCGTGCAGCAGCTGATCCACGTCACTCACACTTCCACAGCCGAGCAGTGGAGCAGCTGCTGTCGAGACACGCGCACTGCACACTACAGAGGGAACACTAATCACTGCAGATCCACAAGCGCGCGTTCGAACTTTGCACGTCTGCAGATGGAAACATCAGGACGGGGCAGGAGAGAATAAAGCTGAACTCGCAGTGAAAGGTAAGAAAGAGTGTGAAGATGCTGAAATAAGTTTGTCCTGTCAGTGTTTATTGTGACCGAACGCGAATCTCGTTCTTAAAAGCTGTCAGAAACAGAAAACTTCTCATGGCACTGACACAAGATGTGTATTGAGACGAACACAAGCACGCGACGCTCTTTCAGTTTCCTTTGAAGAAATCAAGTGATTCAGGATCAAGTTTTTCAGCTTTTACAGGAAGAATCCACACTGATTTTACTAGAACAGAAAGGCATCGTCTCTGCTGCTTTTATTCTGGGATGAGGATGAATGTTTGCTGAGAAATCACTTAAACAAACACTGACTGACCGGCTGTGTTTCAACATCTGCTCAGCTGCCTCTCTAGACAGCACAGCAAGAGATCAAGTCTCAGTGAACACTAAGCGCTGGTTGTAGTGTGGTTTCATTCACAGGATGACAACAAAAATATGATCAATTTAGCATTGGTTTAATACTCATAAATAATATGTTTCAGCTCAAAGCCTCCGGTCAGTTCAGAACCTCCGGTCAGTTCAGAACCTCACATGACCAGCCGAATGTTCCCACTAAACCCTGATATCGGACACGCTTGATTGCGGAAGGAATCCATCGTCGTTGTTTCTACGACGGCATCAGTAATGGAAAACTTTTGCATGCTTCTAAATTCACTCTGCTAAGTGTTGATTGGGTTCATTTTCTTTGTCTAAAGGCCTTAATAATAATAATAAAAACAAAGATATGACATCTAAAGCGTGTAAGGTAGTGCAACTAGATCTCTTTTATTGAATCCAAAAGGTTTTAATTATATTTTGCTTCATATAAAGGTATTTTGAAGTGTCAAAAGGTCATTCGGTTTAACCGTCCAAAGGTCAATACAGGCATTTCATTAGTGATTAAAATATCTTAAAATGTAATAAATGTATATATTTTTTATTCTGGCATGATTTTATAACATCATATATCAGCATAGTGCAAAATGGTGTTAAAATTATGTGTAGAAGTCGTTGCTTTGTTATGAGAAAGAATGTCGGAAAAATGAATTTCATTGATGTCATTCGGAGTAACCAAGTCATGTGGTCAATATCATGTGACAGGATGTGACATCATTCAGACACCTGCAAAGGTGGTTCACATGAAGTAAAGTAACTAACTCTCTCTTAACTATTTGATAAATTCATGTTTTCTCTTGATCATACGCATGTCCCGAAACATCCGGTCATTCGGTGCAACCGCTATAAAACATGGAAAATGTTGTAATATTTTAAAAACTTGTGCTAAATATAAAATGTTTGATTGTCCTTTTGCTGGATATCAGCCTGTTAGCATTGATTGAAAATATCGTCATTTGGTGTAACCCAAAGTGTAATTTCGTAAAACCGAAATTTTGGTTAAACCGAATGACTTTTTTGGTGACAAATTTTGTCCATCTTGTAAAAAATGACAAAAGCAGTTTTAATTGATTATAAAAACCACATAATCTCGTTGTTAACACTTAAAACCTCAAAATTAATTATATCTCCGTTATATTGGAGATATAGTTTGTTAGTTGTTTTTTTACACTTTTAAAAACCTTATTCGTCGATGACTCTGTTATAAGATGTGCCATATAACCAGCGCAACATAAACCAAAACTGTGTAAATTTGGAACCAAAATGAAATTCTGATGGCATGTTTTGAAAACACTTACCTGGTAGGTTTACAAAAAAAGAAAAAAGTTACAATTTAATTTATTTTTAGCAATGTACATTTTTGCAGACATACATACATTATAAAGAGTGTCTAGAGAGAGAGAGTTGTGTCTAGATTATAATCCCTGCAAAAAGACCTATTTTTATGTACATTTCTTAGGTGTAATGCAAAATCAGTTGGTGTGACATGCAAAATAATGATCAGATTCTGTTTCTGACAGTGAAAATCACTTTCACCTGTCAATATGTGCATTTAGTTGTACGGAAGAGGATTAGGGCCAAGCAATAATAAAAAAAATAAAACCATCTCAAGATAAAAGTTGTTAAATTTCGAGAAAAAAGTCGAAATAAAATGTTGAGAACAAACTAGTTAAATTACGAGAAAAAACTCGTTAAATTACGAGAAAAAAGTCGAGATAAAATGTTGAGAATAAACTCATTAAATTAACGAATTTATTCTCGTAATTTAATGACATTATTATCGTAATTTAATGACTTTATTCTCGTAATTTAACGACTTTATTCTCGTAATTTAACGACTTTATTCTCGTAATTTAATGACTTTATTCTCGTAATTTAATGACTTTTTTCTCGTAATTTAATGACTTTATTCTCGTCATTTAACGACTTTATTCTCGTCATTTAACGACTTTATTCTCGTCATTTAACGAGTTTATTCTCGTCATTTAATGATTTTATTCTCGTCATTTAATGACTTTATTCTCGTAATTTAATGACTTTGTTCTCGTCATTTAATGACTTTATTCTCGTAATTTAATGACTTTATTCTCGTAATTTAATGACTTTATTCTCAACATTTTATCTCGACTTTTTTCTCAAAATTTAAGGAGTTTTTTTTCGTATTTTAATGAGTTTATTCTCAACATTTTATCTCGACTTTTTTCTCGAAATTGAACAACTTTAATCTCGAGATGGTTTTATTTTTATTATTGCTTGGCCCTAATCCTCTTCCGTATAGTTGTAATTTTAGTTTGGTTAAATTATTTAAAATACAATTAATGGTTAAAAAGATTTAACAAAAGTTAACATTAAAGCAAAAAAGCAAAAAAAACGTATTAATGTATATTGTGAAGTTGTCAAAAAATGTACAGACATGAATATAAAATTAAAAATTGTCATCATTTACCCACCAATAACAGGCACAATAACAAACCTCTTTGGTTCTCGCGTATTTGAGCTTCTGTTGACTATATTTGATGCGTTTTATGTAAGCACTGATCAATGTTTATTATTTAAAGTTATAAATCAAATCCGTTTTTTAATCATATAAAGTGACCGTGTTTCTTCGAATCACTTGATGCTTCCTTTTTATAGCTTGTAAAAGATTTGTAATATGTTCACACACAGTTTAATGCTTCTTTCCCCCATAATTCACCAAACATGTCGTTTTTCGATGTTTTGTTTGGTCATTTTCAGTCAAAATAGGACAGTGTTCCCTGTGCGGCATTACTTTTTGATATTTTGATCAACAGAATAACATATCTAATACAGAATTTCAATTCATTATCTAAGAAAAATACAGTTTATTGCATTTCATATTTGATGGTTGCAATTTTTCTTGGACTGTCAAATTACATTAACGTGACACAGTTCTTAGTGAGAAATAAATTGTCCTGAGTATTTTCTACAGAAGCATTGACTTTTTCCTCTGGTGATATCTGACGGCAATAGGCAAAAATACAGGATGATCAAACCCTGTCCAGAACTATCAATCCTTCTCCTTTACTGTATGATTAAAACTGCTTGAGTTGGGCTTTTTCTTTCTTTGGCCTCCCAATGCTTCTGGGCTGATTTAGGGTTTATGAGGGGATTGTTCAGGAACTCTGGTCTAAATATAATGAAGTCCACATCAGGTGTCTTGAATCATGGCTGTCTATTGGGTTCTTGGCAATAATTCTCACCTTCTGCTGAATCACCACACCAAACGGACACAGCCCTTGTATTTATGCACCATTTCAAAGTGAACAGCAACCGTTCTCGCCAGTGTAGAAGGTTTTATATCCCTCTCAGATGTTTCGGTTTATCCCGAGAAACCACATAAGTATAATGTGTCACCGCAAAACATCATTAGTGTGTTTTAAAATAGCGAGCATAAATTTATTATGTTGACTTGACGCAACATTTATATGCTAAATACCCCTTTATAGTCGATAACTCTTGAGAAATAGTTGGGAATGGGTCCGAGAAAAAGCCAAAGTGATTTCTGAATGAGTAAAGAGGTGATAAACAGCAGAAGTCTATTACATCTGTGCTGATTCAGGGTTTCACAAACCACTGCGGTTCATGGAAAGCTAATAAATAATTGAATAATAAAAATGGAAAATTAGAAAAGGGACAAAATAAGGAAATATTAGACTGCAATAATGAGTAAATAAAGACATTTTTAGATGTGGCTGAAAAATCATAAATAGAATCACTTGTAATATGATTAAATTGCTTATGAATTTTGACCAATTGGTGGCGCTTTTACCAAAATTGATGTCGTGACAATGACATTTACAAAGTTTGGTTTCAATATGCCGAAGCTTTGCGGAGTTACAGCCTCAGAGTCAGCTTGGCTTCATTTAGTTGTTAAGTTGGTGCATTATTCGAGAGCGGTTCAGTCAATAAAAAAGCTTTTAATAACTTTTTGCCGGCATGGTCTGAAGATGATCTGAGACGATTTTGGTGAAAATTGTCACAAGTAGTTTTAAAAAGTAGGTTTTCAAAGAAATTCAAAATGGCAGACAACTATTTTGTCCGACTATGGCATAATTGCTATTATTGTTCTTGGTATGACAGAAGGAATCCTAACAAGATCAGTTTCATTAAGATTAATCAAAAGCTATAGCATCAATTAATCAATAGCATTTTTTGGGAATTTCATTTATAGTTTTTGACCACAAGGTGGTGCTTTCTGACTTTTTGAGTACCTTCAGGACATGGTGCTGATGACGCATGCCGAGTTTCGTAACAATTAGGGGTGTGCACAAATAGTCGAATATTCTATCTGTAACAAAATGTTGTGCTTTTTGTAAAATAAAGAAAACTAACATGATGCGTGATCTCTCGTCTCCCTCTGAACGAAGTCCAATCTGATAGTTCTCAGAAAATGAACTGTAACTTAGTGAATACTAATGACAAAAAAATGACACTTATGTCTAAAAAAATTGTCAGGTTTTAAATCGTGTAAGTCAAATCGAAAACAAACATTCTGTGTTTATGTAATCTGTATGAAAAGAGAGCCATGTCAGAAGTCTGTGATTCAGCTCATTATCCGCTAATGCGGCCACGCCCACGGAGCCAGCGCTATTCACAGGCAAATTCAGTCAATACATGCAGACATAGTTTCAATCGTGTATTTATTATCTTGAAAAGTGTTTATCTGGGTGTTAAAACCATGGTTAGCCATCTCTAGAAGACATGCAGTTAGTTCCTGTTTACTTTTCTTCTATAGATGAATTTTAGATGAGTTTGTTTCTTTAGCGCCCTCCGGCTGCAGTATGAATTGAAAACACCATTCATGGAAGAGCCTCTTCTTCTTTAGATGAATTTGTGGACTAAAACTGCACAGAGAGCGCCCTCCGACTGCAAGTATGAATTGAAAACACCAGCGCTCATAGTAATGACATTGAATATTAAATAAATATAACTCCTCTGTATAGAAAATTGGCATAAACATATGAGAATCCAATATTTCTCCAAACGTGCATGCTTTTAAACTAAAAGCCTATATTCAGACTCTTTGCATCACAGAAATACATCATATTTTAAAGTATAATATAAAACCATTACTTTATATTGTAATAATATTTTTCTGTATGTTTCATATACCATGATGAGCTTAAGACATCACAGAAGGTTTTTTTCACAGCCTACCTGACTGAAATGCCTCATTAATATGCAAGTCATTTCAGCTCATTACTATGCAATTCTTTTGTCTTCTCAGGTGTAAATGACCCATTATTCATCATTATTCACGATGATTCACACCTCCACGCATACTGTGTTCCTTGGCAAAAAGTGTCTTACAAAAACTAAATCAATATATTGTTATAAATGAAAGAGTAGTCAGCATAATTTTTACATAATTCTGAAGTAAAAACTCTAGTTTACAACCTCCAATACCCTAAAGTATTGTAAACACAGATTTACTATACTTTTTTTGGCCTTATTTCAGTGACTTAAGTTTTTAGTTTTTTCAATAACCACGCATAAACGTTATTCCTTCAAAAATACAAACATGTACATACATGTTCCTCACATATTATTGTAGCCTAGTTTGTGCTGAATACAGTGTAATGACACTTGTGTCATTTATATGTTTATGAACAACTGAAAAAAGCACAAGTGTCAGGGCATGTCAAAACTTCTCCAGGCCCCAAATCAGCCTCAGACTCCAGAGGGTTAATTTCGAAAAATAAAAATACTATTCGAATTTCACTATGTTGCTTTGCTGGCCGTATATGCAGTGAATCCATGATAAATAAGCACTAAAACTCAGTTATAACTAAATGCACCAGGTGGCGCTGTGGAGCGTGTTTAACAAGTTTATTTTATTTGATCGTCACAAAATGTTGTCTGCCTCGCAAAGTTTGGAATTACTTGCTTGGATGAAAATGATCTTACACAATGGAATTACTTTTGATCAAATGAATTAATGAAACCGAGTTATCATAATATCACCACCATAATGAGAAAGCACATGAAATCCAAACACCCGTCGAACGAGGAAAGACAGCTGTCCATCACTGCATTCACGACAGGTAAGCGCAGCTGTAACCCGAGTGAGCCGAGAAGATAACTTATCTGATAGCAAGATGATTTTGAGACATATGCTTCCTTTAAGTTTCGTTGAGGGAGATATATTTACGAACAGAAAACAAAGTGCTGCTGTTATAGCTCAGCGCACCGTTATGTATTATCGTTATCTTTGTGTCTCTGCAACGTCTGCAGCTCGTTTCCTCACCCGAGCATGTGGATATTATTGTTTTTCTCAACATGAACATGTGAAACAATATAAACACGATAACCATATACTGACTCGAGTGTATTATGTACATTACGTTTTGTACAATAACTGGCGCTGTCTGCTTTATTCGTGTTTTTTCTGTTCGCGCAGCTTGACCTTAAATGCTTTTGTTCTTTATAATATTTAATGCTTTCAACTAAAATAAAACCTTAAGATATAATTTAAGCTTGTTGTGTATATTGCCTAATCGTAAGCTTGTTCAGAAATGGTTACAAAATCTTGATGAATATAAAAAAAAATGTCTTTCTCATTTAACGTAATTTAAATAAACGAGTATTCGAATATTCGTTTTTTTACGAGCCCAAATATTTGAATACAATATTTTAGAAAAATGGCCATCCTTAGTAACAATACGCTTGGGTATCATTCGACTCGGTATGCAAAATAGCCATTTTTCTTATCTCCTGACCAGTAGGTGGCGCTGTCCTGAAACACTGCATGTCGCCTCAGGTCATGCTTGTGATGGCAAGATTCATCTCAATACACTCAAGTGTTGAGGAGATACAGCCTCACATCCATTTTGTGTGCTCTTCGTCAAATTTATTTGCGCACTATTCAAAAACGGTCTGAACCAATTTTGGTGAAAATCAGATAAACTGTCTAGGATGAGTTCGAAAAAGTAGCATTTTCAGAAAATGATGGAAAATTGGTTGCAGCTGAATCATCTTGAGCCAAGGAATTTGTTGCTAGCCCTTATGGTTCAAAAGTTATTAGCACAAACATGAGTGCAACTTTGGACAGTTGGTGGCGCTAGAGGGATTGAGTTAGGGACTCCAAAATTGCTGTGATTAATGTGCCAAATTTCCCAACTTTTTACCATACGGTCCTATGGGCCGCCATTAGATAATTTGACCACATGGTGGTGCTTTCTGACTTTTTGAATACCTCCAGGGCATGGTGCTGATGACGCATACTGAGTTTTGAAACGATACGCTCATATGTTCGTAAAATATAGCATCAAAATAGGTGACGCCCAAAATGGTCAACATGGGAAAATTTAGTATAATTTGACTCGGTATGCAAAATAGCCATTTTTCATATCTCCTGACCAGTAGGTGGCGCTGTCCTGAAATGCTGCGTGTGACCTCAGGTCATGCTTGTGATGAAATGCACCAAGATTCATCTCGATACGCTCAAGTGTTGAGCAGATACAGCCTCACATTCCTCTTCTATGGGCCACAGTAAGAGTCTTTGGAGAGAAGAAGATGACGACTAATAAGTCGTCAATATGTGCGTATGTACCTTCAGTGCTCGGCCCCTAATGAAAGATTAAAATACTCCATCCGTGAGTGAGATAATGATTACTCATGCTCTGTCTCTGTGCCATTAATTGTCTGCTTTGGATCAGTTGTTTTCTTCGTTTAAGGATTTCACTTAGTCAGTCGCAGGCCTTAAGCTGCATGTGTTTTCCTTCCTTGCTCTGGATTCTGAGCGGATCGTCATATTTTCCGCTCTGTGGTGTAAAATCCTCACAGCCCCTTCACTGGCTGATGGGAAACAAACACTGCTTTGACTTTCCAGTGCTTCTGCCTCTCGTGCTTGTTGCTTATAAGAGGCCAGACTAACTTGCTAGTCCTGTTCTTTCTGTATTTTCTGTGAATGTTTGTATTTTTATTTTACCCACTGTTTTGTAGTTGACTCATGTTTCCTGGAGAGTTCCTTCAGTATTCTCTTGGTTTATGTACATTGATCCTACCAGTTAAAAGTTTGGAATATTGTGTTTGTTTTTGAAAGAAGCCGTCGCTTATTTGATCAAAAATACAATATAACACTATATAATATCATATTTTAAAATGAGAAAAAATTGTTTTCAACATTGATAATAATCGGAAATATTTCTTGAGCATCAAATCATCATATTAGAATGATTTCTGAAGGATCATGTGACACTGAAGACTGGAGTACACTCTAAAAAATGCTGGGTTAAAAACAACCCAAGTTGGGTTGAAAATGGACAAACCCAGCGATTGGGTTGTTTTGACCCAGCAGTTGGGTTAAATGTTTGCCCAACCTGCTGGGTAGTTTTATTTAACCCAACAATTGTTTACAAATGACTATATGTCTGGCTTAAAATGAACCCAAAATAGGTTGGAAATTAAAAATCAGACTCATAATTACTAGAGGCAACAATAATAATCAAAAAGATGAGCATTTATTAATAAGCAATTTAATAAATGTTTATTGTTTAAATATTATTCAAAAAAAGTATTAATAAATGTTTGTTTATTAAACATATTAATAAATGTTAATTTCCAACATATTTTGGGTTCATTTTAAGCAAGAAATACAGTAATTTTTAAACAATATTTGGGTTAAATAAAACTACCCAGCAGGTTGGGCAAACATTTAACCCAGCCGCTGGGTTAAAACAACCCAATCGCTGGGTTTGTCCATTTTCAACCCAACTTGGGTTGTTTTTAACCCAGCATTTTTTAGAGTGTAATGATGCTGAAAATTCAGCTTTGGTCACAGGAGTAAATATAAAGCGAGGTTACAGATTTGTAAGGGTGCTGACAGCGTATTAATCAGGTTTGTGTGGGGCTGAGATGAAAGATGTGGCTTCAGACCCCCTAAAAAGAGTGCACATTAAAATATGTTCTCAAAACCAGGAGTCAGGATGCCTTTGTGAAAAGAGCCAAGCCAGTTTGACATCAAGTGGAAAAACGACAAATTTGATTTCTGAAAGCCATTTGTTTCTCATTTAGGTGAGACAACAGCAGCACCGACCCTTTCATGACAAATAAAGCCATTGCCTTCAGGCTTGCTGTTTGCTAACAAGAGCTTTTTTCAGGCATTGTGAGTGTAACTGTGAGTCTTTGTTCTGTTACACAAGCGATCATGAGTTTGTGCAGCCTCACATATGCCAGTCCACAATGACTGCTGACAGACTGAATGTGTTAGTGTCCAGCTGTCATTTGTGTGTCCGCAGGCTTCTGCATGAGTGTGTGAGTGGGTCTGGGTTTGGTTCTTGAAGGTTTTTGAAGATAGTCATCTGTCTTAACTTCTTGTAATGTTAGGTCAGTATTCAGAATTCATCCAATTTTGTATAAAATCATGATGTTTCTGCTATCAAGTTATGTTTCAAATGAAGTTGACATTAGCAGGTCTCATTTATAATGTATTTTATGCTCATACATTATAAATGCAACAACAACAACAACAGTTGCAGCTTTTGTTTGACTGTTGAATTCTCCAATAAAACATTCAGTCGTTTGTTGTGTCCTGATCACCCTGTCTGAGTTTATTTTGCAATATAACCAGCTGGATATAAGTTATCCCTTACTTTAAGTGGCCATATTATGCCCGCCCCTTTTTTTAAGTCTTGATTTAGTTTTTTGGGTTCTTCTAGAATACGTTTTCATGCTTGAATGTTCAAAAGACACCTTACCATACAGGCTGCATCCAAATACTTTAAAGTTCATAAGTAGTTTAAAAATTCTTCTATTTTAATGTCAGTGTTGTCTTCTCTTTTCTTCATCAGTATGTGTGGCTGTTGTAGTTTATTTCTACATTTTCTATAGATTCAAATGGGTCATGATTAGAGGGCTTCACACACATCTTATCACACTTTTGGTGTGTGCTGGTGATTCATGCAACACTAATGCAAAATTAAACTTGGTTTCGGTCACGCTGCGTAGATAGTTGCGTGATTCGGATGAGAACATTATTAAAGCTCAAAACACGTGATGTATGTAGTTAAATACAGTGGTGTCAAGTGTTTGAGTAAATGTAATTAGTTACTGTACACAGCAAAATCTCCAGAGTCAAATCAACTCTGCTCAGAGTACATATGGTCCCTCTCTAAATAGTGTTAAAATAACGCTGAAGCAGAGTTAAAAGTAATGAGATAATTAGCATTAATTAAATAAGCATTAATGATGAACACCTGCTGTTAACAAGCAGAATCACTGAAAAAAAGAGAATCACAAGAACTACAACTGACTTCAGTCACAGCCTTATTAATTGCTTAATTATCTCATTAACTTTAACTCTGCTTCAGTGTTGCTTTAACACTATTTAGAGAGGCACCATATGTACTCTGAGCAGAGCTGATTTAACTCTGGGGATTTTACTGTGTACTTGGGTAACTTTTTGGCTACTTTGTAGTTGCACTGAGTTTCAAAGATATTGTCAGCTTATACTTTCAACTTGATTACATTTTTGCATAAGTATATGTACTCTTTACTCCAGTAGCGTATATCGTCCGTCTGCGATTACTTCTGGGATTTTTATCGGTTCAGTTCTCTCAATGCATCCTCAATATCAAGAGCACATACTTTCATGCGTTCTTGAGTATCGGAACCAAATTTTGACGCATATTGAGAAACGGCCTGTGTCTCATTTTCTCTGTCGTCAGAGTTAAGAGAGCCCTGCGGTCACCCTGCCTGTGCCATCGGCTACAATGAGTGCCAAATCGGCCCTCAACAAGGCGGTCTTTCTTCCGAACGATGAACGGATGCTGGCAGCCGTGCAGGTGAGGAGGAGGACGAAGAAGAAGATCCCATTCTTGGCTACAGGAGGCCAGGGTGACTACACCACATTCATTTGCCTGTCAGGTAAAGTCTTCCCTCATTACTGCTGCAGTTTAGTGATTTGATCTCTATTAAACCTATGGCACACAACCTTTGAGCTGCAGATATGAATGATTCCTCAAATCAGGTTTTTATTTTCTTTAATATAGTGCTGCACGATCAGTGGTATAGGTTTTTTAGTCCAATTTTGTATAAAATCATGTTGTTTCTGCTATTAGGTTATGTTTCAAATGAAGTTGATGTTAACAGGTCTCATTTATAATGTATTTGATGTTCATACATTATAAATAAATCAACAACAACAACAGTTGCGATATGCAGCTTTTATTTGACTGTTGAATTCTCCAATAACACATTCAGTCGGTTGTTTCCTCTTCTCATCGGGGTCCTGATCACCCTTTTACAATAAAACTGGCTGGATGTAAATTATCACTTACTTAAAGAGGACATATTTTGCTCTTTCTCAAAGTTTTGATGTTGTTTTTGGGCTCTACTAGATTGAATGTTGATTATTTTCCTCATTGTTGCAGCTCCTCTCTTCCCAGTCTGTCAGTAACGCTCTGTTTAGTTCCTGTCTCTATGAAGCCCCTCCTTCTTTAAAGCACAATGTGCTCTGATTGGTCGGCTGGAGCAGTGTGTTGTGATTGGTGTTTGGGAAATGCCCCGCCCCTTACCATAACCGCCAGTTTCAACACTCTACTAACTAACTCAACCAGGCCCCGCCCCTTTATTCTGCATATTAATTATTTAAATGAGGAATATTGTGAAGAAAACTCAAGATGGAGTTCAGAAACACTGATATAGAGACGAACTCCTGCTGGAGGGACTTTGTCACGCTCAAACATCAACATTAAAGAAAGCATAATATGTCATTTTTAAGTGTCAGTCAGACGTCTTTCTATGTGAGTTCTTGTCTAGAATACGCTGATAAGTGAACCAGACTTCACGTCTATAGTGTGGTTTTGCAAGACTACAGAAGGATTTATACCATGTGTGCTTGTGATTGATAACACCTGTGTTCCCGAACTGTCTCTGATTAACATAAGGAAACAACTGCTTTCCAAAAGAATATTACTACAATGAGCGTGAGGCCGCCGTGAGGCGAGTGGAGGCGTTTCCTCCCTCCCGGTGCCAACGCGGAGTCTCGATCCAACTGTGAATCACGGTGGAAGGAATAAATGTCGTGGGGCTCCGCTGCTCCGTCACGGCGGACTAATGAAATCCAAACCGCATCGGGAAACTCTTCTGCAGAATGTGTGTGTGTGTGTGTGTTTCTGTGAACTCTGATTCAAAGGAAGTTGAGTCAAAAACACAGGAGAAAATGAACAACAGAGGAGAGTCCTGACCTCACTACTATTGAAATGTAGCAGTGATATTGGCAAGGAGACGAGACTTCTTGAAAATAATATGGGATGTATCAGTATCCATAAGAGAATGAGGTAACACTTTATTTTACAGTGTCATTGTTACATATGTTACATGTAGTTACTATAGTAATAACTATAAATTATGCATAATTACATGCAACTAAACCTATAGTAAGTACATGTAGTTATTTAATATTACTCAGTACTTAAGTGTATAATTACAGTGTAACAAACACACCTTAAAATAAAGTGTAACCGAGAATGATTTCACTATGGTTAAAGGGAGTGCTTTATTGCTTTTATAAAATGGCGGTCACATCAGCATGATTAAAGACACTAATCCTCAATAAATGGTTGAATTAATAATAATTATCAGAATAAACATTAGTGATATAGTTAAAGTGCCCCTTTTTTGCTGTTTTAAAGGTGTTGTTTTGGAGTCTCTTACAACGGGTTTACATTCATCCAAAAACACTTTAATGTTCTCATAATATCCACTGCAGCATCAGCTCTTTTCTCTCAGTGTCTGAAACGCTTCAATAAAGGATTCGGACTCTCTAAACCCCGCCTTTTCTAGAGCCTGCTCTGCTCTGATTGGTCAGATGGCTCAGTCTGTTGTGATTGAAAGTGGATTTGCTTTGGTCTTCTGGACATGAACAACACGAGCCAAACTCTTCCAGTCTCAGAAACAACTACATTTTCTTATGCATCTTTCGTATTCGTCATCCGAATGAATTCGTCACGCACCGTAACCTTGCACACCGAGTCCGATGCGTATTAATGAAACAATACAAAAGGGAGTCTTCGAGCAGTGAGGATGATGTTGTTGTCGTCTCTCTTCTTAAAAAGAGAAAAAGAAAGAGGGAATATTGGGTCCATCCAATCCTGAGATTGCGTAGAGAGGAAGGAGAGTTCCACCTCTTAATCTTGGATTATCCCGAGCGTTTCAGAGTTTACTTCAGGATGTCAGAGGCTCAGTTTGATGCTTTGTTAGCGATACTGGAGCCACACATTAAAAAGAAGACCACCAGTATATATGTATTTCGCGCTTTGTTTGTCATACAGTGCTTTCTGCTGCGAGACGAAGTGGATCAACTTGTCAGACGCCATTCTGGATTTTGGCGTTCGCTTGTACGGTGGCTCTGAATTGTCAAAACACCTCTCATGTGCTTGCTACGGATGCCAAAAACACAGAAAGTTCAACCTGATCCAAATTTTTTAATGACGGACTAAAGTTTTGGAGGCGGTGTGTACATGTGATTGACACAATGTGAGGTCGTATTTATTTTTTGTGCAAAGATTTTTACATTCGCAAATAGCTATATTACACACTTCATTAAAAGGTCATATTTATTTATCCTTTATTTATCCAGGAAGATCCCATTGAGATATCATAATCTCTTCTTCCAGGGAGACCTGGTCAAAACGGCGGCACACATCGTTTCATACAAATAACAAAACAATCCAACAAATCAAATAGGCCAAAGGTCAAGAGAAGCACTTACAAGAATACAAAATACACTTAAAAGTACTCAAAGGAGGCAAAAACTCTAATTTCAGTACATTTTGTAAGTCGTTCTAAGCCCTAGGGGCATAAAAAGAAAAGGCATGCTTTCCAAATTCGGAGGATACCTTTGGGACTTTTAGTCGAAGATGCAGCTGTGATCTAGTACCATAACCATTATTATAAAAAGCTAAACATTTTGTAATATAAGATGGTAATTTACTAAGAAGCGCCTTGGCAATAAATGAGACTGTCCTCCAAAAAAAAACGACCCTATAGGTCGTTTTTTAAGCACCATATTATGACCTATATTTACGTTTTGAAGTCATGCGCCCTCTAGCGGTCGTAAAAATAATGACAGTGTCGTGTTACGTCTGTCGTCATGAAATGACGTATGACTGTCGTTACCAATCAAAATGCGTGTTTATTTAAATGCAATGTGTGGATGTTTTACACCATTTCTCCTTTTTCCATTTACCAAAATTAAATTTTATTAATGACTACACCCACCCCACCCCTAAACCTAACCTCAGTGATTTATAGTGCATTTACACTTTATGAGCACATGTGTTCCCTGGGATCGAACCCACGATCGCATGATCACATGATTGCATATTGTTATTGCAATGCTCTACCAGTTGAGCTACGCGAAACCCGAAAAATGACGCAGATAAAAGGGAACAATGCATTAAAATGAAAGCAAATGCTCCTATGGGTCGTATTTGATGAATTCAAATGAAAGTGTCCTGTTGTCGATAGGGGCGCCACTTTAGTAAACGCTCCTATGAGTCGTATTTCAGGGAAGTGACAAACGACCTATATTGTCGTATTGGTTGGAGAACATGTTGCAATAAATATATACATATGCAAATTCCTCCTATGATGTAAAGAGGACCGTGCTAAAGTTTCATAAAGGATACAGTGATGTGTACGAAGTTCTGCATCACATACAAAACGCAACGCTGCATGATAGACAGAGTCCAATTTCCTTAATAAAGATGAAGCTGCGTGCATGTAAACAAGATCACCATAATCAATTATTGATAAAAAAGTACTCTCAACCAGCTTCTTTCGGGCCTCACAGGGAAAGCAAGTTTTTAAATGATAGAGGAACCCCAATTTTGGTTTAAGCTTCTTCAGCAAATTATCAATATGGACATTAAATGCTAATTTTTCATCTAACCATATACCTAAATATTTATAACAAATTCAATTTGTGTACCATGTAAAGTTGAAATTGTCACATCTGTATCCTTAAGACGCAAACTAAAAATCATATATTTTGTCTTCTTTGAATTTAAAACTAATTTTAATTGTGACAACGAATATGGTATAACATTAAACGCATTTAGTAAATTCAACAGAGCTTGGTTTATAGATGATGCTGCTGTATAAATAATTGTGTCATCGGCATATAGATGTACATTAGCGGAGTCTACTCCAAAACATAAATCATTGATAAAAATAGAAAACAGAATAGGAGATAAAATAGATCCTTGCGGAACTCCTTTTTTTACTCGAAGAAAAGGAGAATTATAATTTTCTAAATTTATCTGAAAAAGGGGCACTTTAAGTAACAAATAAATAACTGAGTACTGTAATAATTATATTTATTTAATAATAACAACAGTTTGGCTCTGTAACTGTGGCAAACATTATCACAAGCTGTGGAGCATGTGGTTTTCTCTCCGTCAGATGATACGTAAGATCAATCCAGTGATTACTGATGAAATGCTTCCTTGACTTCCTTGTTTAAGCAGATTGAGTAATCTAGTGGAGATTTTTAGAGATAGCCGAGTTGTTGAACCGGTCACATTGTCTTCATAGTTATCTGTAGTCCCTTTAGGGCAACTTCAAATATTTTCATTTTAAAAGTACAAAAGTGCATTTTACAGTTTTTCTCAGTCGCTTTGCCACATTTCTTGAAATTCTCAAAACTACTTGTTCAACCTCCACATCATCTAGTCACTTGTGCACATTATAAAAGCAGTTTCTCATTCTTTTGAACAAATTGCAAGTGCTTTAGTACATTCGGGCAATTGATTATGTACAATTGTCTGCTATTTCCTACATTATCAATTGCTAATGTCATGTTGCTCAAAATGTGTTATATGGTTCTCTGCTGAATAGTCTTACCTTTCAAAACATCTAGTCATTAGTTCATCGCACAAGTCATTAAATGCAAAATGGTTGACCTAGTTATCATAATGTCAAGTATATTATCTATATACATTTCTATTAGACTTTTGTAAATGTGTCCTGAATTGATACATTTTGCTGGTGAATCCTGAATTTCACTAATGTATTCAGGGGAATGTAAAGCATTAGATCAACCAATGACACAACCAGCTCTCTAAAACAGCTCAAAGATGCATGTCATGAATCTTCAATTGGAAAGCATATATAGACAGAGTCCAACACAAGAGTTTCAATTTCTGATAATGGAAGAACAGCTGGAAAGAAGAAGAGGAGTAAGGATGTGTGGTAGAAGGGTAGGGAGGCAAAACAGAGGAAGAGGTAGATAAGGCAAAGGGCGTAGACATGTTTCTAGTGAAATAAGGACCACTATTGTAAACAATGTTCTCAATCATGGCCTTACAATGGCTTATGCAGGTCTAAAGGTCCAGCTGAATGTTTGGAGAAAAACCTTTTCCTCAATCATTCAAGCATTTCATAGACATATCAAGTATATATTTCAGCAATGTGCACTGCACTCTAATATGGTATGCATGCTATAATCTTAATATTACAGTGGCATTTTTACACTTACAGTAGCATATTACACTTGCTTTACACTTACAGTATAGTAGGCTAAATTAACTTTATACATACTATACACATGAATACATATATACAGTGTATGTATATAGTCTTGTCTTTTTTATTTATCACAAGGACATTTGTTCACTGTCATAAAAACTGTAGCCGTAGTTTACGTCTGAAATATTAATCACTGTTATATCGACAACATGGCTAAGCATTTTGACTATCTTGTTCGAGAACAATGACACAAGGGCTTGTCATTCTGACAGCAGTGATATGTTCATTGGCATAAACACTTGCTCTTGAGAGATGAACTAAGGATTCTGAGCAAGTTCCAGGCTTTTGCAGGTAATCCAATATGTTGTGCTGTTTGTACGAATTGTTTCGAGAAATGAACATACTGTTTTGCAAATTGTCAGGATGATTCGAGAAATGTACCAAAGCAACTGAGAAAAACTGTAATAGCCAGCTGCGTATGAGTGATCATTGTCAAAGAAGATAGTTTGAGTTTTGCTTGGACCTCATTAAAGTGATAAACATCACCACAAAAACTGAATGTGCAAAATCAGCCTCCACCATCACATGACTTTTGGCTTTTGTCATCCAATCGCCCTGCCTACGAAGAGGAAGTTTGGCTTTTTCACAGTTCCTGAGTGTCTGTGGTTCTTCACCACATCTACAGCACGTCTCCGTCACTGTTTCTGTGCCTTTCATGCCGTTTTTTACTTCTTGGATTTTTAAATTTTAGAAACCAAACTTCTCATTTAAAGTTATATCTACCATTTTTCACTAACTGACTTCTTTTTCTTTCCATTTTATTTTTATGTCTTATGGTTTGTGGTGTTACATCCTGAATTACAACCCGAAAAAAATATTATTACTTTTTATTTATAAAATTATAGTACTTATTATTTTTTGCCTCGCAATTGTTGAATTTAGACTCATTTTTTCATCTCATCTTATCATTTGCAACTTTGAGAAAAGTTACAACATAATTCAAAGTTAATGTCTCACAGTTACTTTAAAAACTCAGAATTATTCCTCCATTTCTTATAATTCCAAGTCTAGTCATTTCAAGAATTGTCCTCACCAAATATTTACTGGGATAGAGAGCAGATAACGAACACAAAGTGTCTTTGTCCAGCAGTCTTTCTGGAATGTTGGCATGTCTGGCATGAGTCTACTTTTGTTTGGCTATGAAAGTGTCTCTGATCCACGTTTCACATACTTCACAAACCAGCTTTTGAACTCAAGCTCAATGAAAAAGACCTGCTGTATTCCTAAACTAACTGTCTTCTTTAGAAGGATATTCATAGAAAATCTTTTGACCTAAAGTGTTTCAGTTTCATGAAACTGAAAATTCAGTTCTTATTGTTGAGTTCAATCTACATTATGGGAATTGTGGTAACCCTTCAATAATTGTCCCGTTGACATTTTATCAAATCCTTCACTAATCACACAAGTCTGCTAAAATATACATATTTTGGAAAATGAAGCTTTTCAAGCTTTTACTTCATCCTTACAGTCCTAGCTTTGGCACATGCTCAGTTTTTTGTTTCTTCAGTCTTTGTTCTGATGTTTCCTGGTATTGTTCTTCCCTGCTTTTGTCCTTCAGTTTCTTTTTGCATCTGAAACGTTTCCCTATGTGCACTATGTCAGTGTGGCCCGAGTTACAAGAGCGTGATGCTAAACAGAAACATTATTAAGAGTCCAACATGCATAATAGGTGACGATATAAAATTACTTTTGGTTTTTCTGTACAGATGTGAGAGTTTAATGGCAATATTTATGTTATTTATACATTATAGCGAGATTGCATCTGGTGGTATAATGTCAAAATAATTGTTCCAAAGAAGGCTCTCAGATGAAGTACACACTCCTAAACCTTCAATGTTTCTTGTTCAACACCTAAAACTCAAGATCTGCTGCAGTATCCGGCTGTGAAACATACTGCTCTGTGTCTGTCTAATAATTCCTAAGCAAATGCAATTCAATCCCTGTAAGACAAAAACAAACTGACTTTCAGCACTCAGAGCTCCCAGGGAACACCAGCATTCATTGATAAAGAACTGGGAAAATTCATTCAGTCCACCAAGTCAGGGTGAATTAATAACTAAAAATTGGAATACACTACAGGACTTTTAAAATCTGATAACACTGTTATTTTCCTGCTTATTAATAAGAAGCGGCTTTGAATCTGTATTGTAAAGTGCTATAGAAGTAAAAATGTTGACTTGATAAACTACATTTTGACTTTTTCAATCAATCACTCAATAAAATGCATGCATGCATAAATACATTTAATACCAGTTTTGTGGATTCTGTACCTGTCAGTGAAGTCAGACAGTGGATACGACTGTCATCTGTTCTTTAATCAGCAGAAATTAAAAGGTGATTATTTTCTGAAACTGTTGATGCTGTTATACTACACAACTGAGGCAACAAGAATGAGCTGCGTATTTCAAATGTGCTCTCTGACTGACGTCTGTGGTAATTGTTCTAATGAATGTGTTCACAAGAAGCAGCTGGACGAACACACACACACACACACACACACACACACACACTGACACCACAGGAGCCCTGTAGTTCAGACCTCTGCCCACCAGGACCATGAAACTGACATATGCTCCAATCTCACTTCACACCTCACTGCTAATTGGCAAAGACCAGCTCTTTTACTCATTTTATGGTAATTTTCGAAATAGTTATTATGACTAGATTTAGTCAATCAATTCAAATATCTAATTGAAATTCACATCATGTTAATATGTTTGTGCATCAGGTCTTTTTATGCAGAGATTGGGCTTTGTATTTTGAGACTTCGGCCAGTCCTTCAGGAATTTGTCGCTGGCTCTTAAGTACATAGTGGTTAAACATGAGATATAATTAGTTTTGTGTATATCAAGAAGTAGATTCTATTATATCGGGTTGAAAGTCCAAATGTCAGTTTCAGTGCAGCTTCAAAGAGCTCTACATGATCCCAGACGAGGAATAAGAGTCTNACCAGCTCTTTTACTCATTTTATGGTAATTTTCGAAATAGTTATTATGACTAGATTTAGTCAATCAATTCAAATATCTAATTGAAATTCACATCATGTTAATATGTTTGTGCATCAGGTCTTTTTATGGAGAGATTGGGCTTTGTATTTTGAGACTTCGGCCAGTCCTTTGGGAATTTGCCGCTGGCTCTTAAGTAGATAGTGGTTTATCTACTTGTGGTGGTTTAACATGAGATATAATTAGTTTTGTGTATATCAAGAAGTAGATTTTATTATATCGGGTTGAAAGTCCAAATGTCAGTTTCAGTGCAGCTTCAAAGAGCTCTACATGATCCCAGACGAGGAATAAGAGTCTAATCTAGAGAAACCATCGCTCATTTTCTAAAAAAAATAAACATTATATACTTTTTAACCACAAATGCTCATCTTGCACTGCTCTGTGATGCTCCACGCATGACGTAATCATGTTGGAAAGGTCATGTGTGACGTAGGCAGAAGTACTTATCCAGTGTTTACAAAGTGAACGTCAAAGACTAAGTCAAAATGACCGATGGTTTCTCTAGATGAGACTCTTATTCCTCGTCTGGGATCATGTAGAGCTCTTTGAAGCTGCACTGAAACTGACATTTGGACCTTCAACCCGTTGAACCCCAGTGAAGTCCACTATATGGAGAAAAATGTATTTATTTTCCACTGAAGAAAGAAAAACAAACATCTTGGATGACATGGGGGAGAGTAAATTATCAGGAAATTTAAATTATCAAGTGAACTAATCCTTTAACTTAACCCTGCATGCACTCATTTTTTTTTTTTTTTTTTTTTTTTTTTTTNCAAATTGCTTGACTTTTATATTGAAAGGGACTGAAACAAGGCACTTTACTTTAAACAACACCTTATAAGACACAACCGACAAATGCATTGACTATCGCTGTCATGGGAAATCCCCTTAACCATTAAAAGGATACTAAGACAAAGATATCGCTTTCCTCAGCGGGCATTCAAACTATTTTTTTATTATGAATATAAGATTGACCTGAAGAAGGAATGCTGTATGAGATGCAGGTAATACAACCAATGAGTCGATCTCTCACTCATAATACTCCAGCCGGGCCATGAAGGGAATTATTGAGAATGAACTCGCACCCACATTACGACCTCAGGTTCTGCATTAATCGACACTAAACAGTGTTGTCATACTGTAGATGCAAAGACACTGTCTTTATATGGTCAAGTAAGGTAAAGTCAGTCAGTCGCTGAAATGCTGTTATGCGTGTCAGGTGCCGGAGCAGCAGGACGGTTTGTGTTCCTGGCGGCCTGCTGTTCACTCAGAACACATTTAAAGGTTAGATGAGATTTAGACAGACGTTTCTCTCTGAGCTGCTTCGCTTAAGCAGCGACTCCCACAGGACATCCCAGGCTTCATCCGCTGCTTGTGTCCTGGTGGGTGAGATTCCCGGGTGTGTTAGTGTGAAGTCAGTGTCATGTTGATTTGTCAAACAAAGATTTGAATTGATCTCTTTCCGTGGAATAATAGGACTCCAGCATGCATCTGTCCTTTGTGAATAGTTAAGTCAGGACTGGCATTGTTAGAGCACAACTCCTCAAATGCAGAGGACTGTATATCACTGCATTCACACACACACACACAGCTGATTGAGTGATAATAGAAGCCAACGTTCTTGCTTTGTTTGCAGTATATTTCCTCTTGTTTTGTGCAAGAAAATGTTTGTCTGAGTTCAGTTAAATTCAGTTTGCATCCAAAGATGTGTTGCTTTAAAAGCTGGCTTTAGAAGCAAATAGAGTAGAAATGAAGTCATTATTCTTACTTGGTCAATGTGAAACCAGGCAAAATTTCATATTTTCATTTAGTTTAACTTGCTGTACTAAAATAACTACAACTAAATAAAAATTAATAAAAACTATAGACATGATTTATAGAGGTCCTTCATTATGATTTAAGCTTTTTAACTTTAGTTTGAGCGTCGCAACTTTTGCTTTCTAAGTTCAATGCAAAGGGAGATATTTTAAGGACTACAACAAAAGGCTGGTAGGGACTACAACGAGCTTCTTCCCGGGTTAGTGACATCACTAACCCTAAAATTTACATAAACCCCGCCCCCAAGAACACACGTCAAAGGGGGCGGGGCCATGTTGGGCTGCTTTAGAGAAGAGGAAGAGTTGTTGTAGTAGAGTGTTGTTGTCGTGATTTTACGCCGGACTGCTTCACAAACGAGGGTCAATTCAACACAAAAGATGAACATGACGACACATGCTAGTCGATGAGTTGAATCAACTCCACAGCAACTACATACATTTATCCACTAACCATTCAGAAACGTCCAGTTTCATTCTAAAAGTTGTAACTTCTTCCTGAGTCTCTCCATCAGTGTCGACTCCGGTTTGAACAATGTAAGGCTGAACACCGTTACTGACAATCCTCATTTTGGCTGCGTGAGATTCTCCAGCTTTGCTGTTGTTGAGCTGTTAGAGCTCCGCCCTCTTCTGGAAAGCTCATTTGCATTTAAAGGGACACACACAAAAACTGCGTGTTTTTGCTCACACCCAAATAGGGGCAAATTTGACAAGCTATAATAAATGATCTGTGGGGGATTTTGAGCTGAAACTTCACAGACACATTCTGGAGACACCAGAGACGTATTTTACATCTTGTGAAAGGGGCGTTATAGGTCCCCTTTAAATAAAAACAAAAACTAATGAAAATGACTTTTACTAAAATGAAATAGGTTTTATTTTTATATTTTCCAATTTCAAAATATTAATAAGACTATAATAGTATCTCAATACTAAATTAACACTGGTTTCTACATACTTTGAGTAAAATGGTGCAAAAACACACTTTAGAAAAATAAATTGGGAACATTCTTTGAGGATTTTCAGGAAGAGTTAAAAAACAATAGTGGACTCAAAACGGCAGAAGGAAACCTGAGGTTCTCGGGTTTGTCATGTTGTGTTTCGTTTCTGAATCAAGCATATTCTGCCTCCCTTCACACCATTTTCGGCTGTACCATTACACATAAAAGCCAAACTCATACTATGAACCGGATCGTTGGCTGTAAAGCGAGTGTTAACGCAGCGGTCTGAGTGGAGCTGTTGGTCCCTGTGGCTTTGAAGGAATGATTAGAATGCAGGGCATGATGTTATTATCATGCCAAATTTCTGTACACGCACAGACATGATAAAACAGATATTTTTGTCAGATGTTGTTGTATAAAAAAACACATTTAGTTACACATTAGTTTAACATTTGTAACATTGTTACATTGTAATTACACACAAGTACTGGGTAACGTTAATTAACTACATGCACTTACTTTAGAGGGTTTGGTTTAGGGCTAGTTGCTTGTACACATTTACATTTACATTTATGTATTTGGCAGACGCTTTTATCCAAAGCGACTTACATTGCATTATACTATACATTTGTATCTGAGTATGTGCAATCCCTGGGATCGAACCCATGACCTTGGCATTGCTAGTGCCATGCTCTAACCACTGAGCTACAGGAAAGCTTTCTAGCTTTCTAGCTACTAGAATTGTACACAATTCACTGTTATTACTATAGAAAGTAACATGTGATAATGTAATATGTTTTAATTTGTGCTAGAAAGAGTTTCTCTTCAGTAATTTTGCAAATGAAAATGACAGGATCTTTATATTTGTACACTCTAAAAAATGCTGGGTTAAAAACAACCCAAGTTGGGTTGAAAATGGACAAACCCAGCGATTGGGTTGTTTTAACCCAGCGGCTGGGTTAAATGTTTGCCCAACCTGCTGGGTAGTTTTATTTAACCCAAATATTGTTTAAAAATTACTGTATTTCTTGCTTAAAATGAACCCAAAATATGTTGGAAATTAACATTTATTAATATGTTTAATAAACAAACATTTATTAATACTTTTTTTGAATAATATTTAAACAATAAACATTTATTAAATTGCTTATTAATAAATGCTCATCTTTTTGATTATTATTGTTGCCTCTAGTAATTATGAGTCTGATTTTTAATTTCCAACCTATTTTGGGTTCATTTTAAGCCAGACATATAGTAATTTGTAAACAATTGTTGGGTTAAATAAAACTACCCAGCAGGTTGGGCAAACATTTAACCCAACTGCTGGGTCAAAACAACCCAATCGCTGGGTTTGTCCATTTTCAACCCAACTTGGGTTGTTTTTAACCCAGCATTTTTTAGAGTGTAATATTTGTTTATGGGCTCTTGCACGGCATGTGATGAGTGAGCATCAGCTCAGTGTTGTTTAAGGCTTTTGTTTCCCTACAGGAAGGAGGACACAGGAACGGTGATGTCAGAATATTTCCCTGCTGCACAGTGTTGTCTTTTGCTCTCTCTTCTTCTCATCTTCCAGAATTTGTCCTTAGTCCAAGATTTCACTGTTGCAAAAGCTTATCGAGGGGCTCTTTTGTGCTGCTCACCTGAACAGACTCTTGTGTTTCTGGCTTTAATTAAGCCCGTCCTCAGAGACGAGCAGAGCTTGAGTTCACCTTCCTGTCTGAGTGAACAGCATACGGGCTCTGTTCTGTCTGCCGAGGGCCCTTCATGTTGTAATTGATCGATGAAGTCTGTTACATTCGCTTTAAAATATCTGTAGCCATTTTAATTTAGAGGCAACAACTGCATTTTAATCACAATCCAAACAAAGGTGCTACACACATGCAGCATGAGCAGTTATTTATTTAAATTAGATTTGTTTTGCATAATTTTAAGATTTAAGGCAAAAACAGAATGATCTGACTTTAGCTTTGTGAAATTATGCGACATAAAACATACCTGCACAAAACAAAAACAGAATGAACAGATCTGAACGAAAATGGGAATTCACTCTCTGACAGTAGGTGGCGCTTATGACACAGCCGTGATAAAGCGTTTCATTGATTAAACGCTGTACACAAAGCAGCGCTGCACTTATTAACACTACTTTAATGAGCATTATTCGGAGTTAAGAGGGAAATAAAAAGCCATTGAACCTTTTCTGAAGACAGTCAGCTCCCTTCAGAGATAAACCTCTAATTCAGTAAACTCTAAAAAATGCTGGGTTAAAAACAACCCAAGTTGGGTTGAAAATGGACAAACCCAGTGATTGGGTTGTTTTGACCCAGCAGTTGGGTTAAATGTTTGCCCAACCTGCTGGGTAGTTTTATTTAACCCAACAATTGTTTACAAATTACTATATTTCTTGCTTAAAATGAACCCAAAAATTAAAAATCAGACTCATAATTACTAGAGGCAACAATAATAATCAAAAAGATGAGCATTTATTAATAAGCAATTTAATAAATGTTTGTTTAAATATTATTCAAAAAAGTATTAATAAATGTTTGTTTATTAAACATATTAATAAATGTTATTTTCCAACATATTTTGGGTTCATTTTAAGCAAGAAATACAGAAAATTTTTAAACAATATTTGGGTTAAATAAAACTACCCAGCAGGTTGGGCAAACATTTAACCCAGCTGCTGGGTTAAAACAACCCAATCGCTGGGTTTGTCCATTTTCAACCCAACTTGGGTTGTTTTTAACCCAGCATTTTTTAGAGTGTATTTATATTTTACCATCTCTGGCCTCGGTTAACGTCCTGTTTACAGACTTTGTAATACTTCCACACAAACAACATTTTGGAAAATGATTGCAATGCAGTTTACGTGCAAGTCCAGAACAGGGATTTGCCAAAACAAAACAAAAAAAAAGGCCAATTCCTGTTGATGGCTGGTCGACCGGCGCATCTCTACTCAAAACCCAGCTGTTTTAACAGGGGTGTGTAGACTTTTTGGCCCTGTTCACACCTGGTTTTAAGATGTGTTTTGGCCGATCTGATCACAAGAAGACGAGGGAGACACATTTCCATTTACACGTGTTTTATTCCGTATCTTTCGACCACTTCTGTCCTGATTTCTTCAAGGGGTGGGTAAATGTATGGGTTTTTTTAGATCTCTTGATCTTGTTTGGATTGTGATTGTGAATAGATAAACGCAATTTTACATATGAACATGAAAGATGACAACAGAAAAACATGAAAACATTTTTGCAAAAACACTCTGAACACTGTGAGTGCGTGTGAGAAGTCATGAATGATGAGACCATCGTGCTTGGTACGGGTTTCATCTTCAAACCAAACTTGGGTCTTCAGCCGATAAAGTTTAAATCCCGTCTGGCTAGAGCGCTTCCCATAATGTTTACGCATTAGGTCAGTAGGTGGAGAGTAGACGGTCTTTGGCGGCTGTTTGAACACATTCGACCACATGAGCATCTACACTGTGAAAGCAATCCAGTTTTCGACTACCTCTGGAAGTGGTTGAAAGTGGGCAAGCTCAAAACGTTTAGACCCTGTTTACTCCTGTATTTAGCATAATCCACTTATGATCGAATTGACAAAAACGCTTCTTAATAATGTAAACGGGGGCTTTATATCTACTCATACTAACTCATGCATTATCATTTACACCTGGTATAAACATGTCCAAATGTGTCTCCTGTGACTACTTGTGCACCATGGTCCAGGACACATCAGGACAGATGTTTGCACTGTCAATGTGATGTCACATGCGTATCAGACTAACTCCATATGTGGTTTCAGTGGTCCAGTCGCAAAACATTTTAGACCCTGTTTATGCCTCTTTAGCAGTGACCCCTTATGATACAAACACACTTATTTTTCTTTTAATGTTTTTCTTTAAGCCTGAACTTTTGAGACAAAGAAAGTCATAATTGAAGGTCTACTTTAAAATGCTCTCTATAGTTTTCAATGGGAGTGAATGAGTTCACTTGCTGTGCTGTTTAAATGCCCACAAATTATATGTTTGTGCTCCAGGAAGTAGTTTATTAGTCTCAGCCTGAGGTCTTGGTGGGTTAATGGTTTGGTTGGAGCTGTTCCACAGACTCTTTTGGCTGATCTGTTTGATCCTGTCTCATCTGGATTCTGAGGAGTTCCTATTCATCAGTCCTGAACTCTTGCTGAGCTCTGCTCTGTACATATATCCATCTTCTTGGCATTTTCTGAAGATCTTCTCTAGGCATGAACGCATCTCTGATCATCTTCTCTGGTGCAGTGAAGAATACTCACTTAAATGAACTACATTTTCTAAATGTTATGTTTCCTGAGGTTCACTACAGTGCTCAGCGTAAATGAGTACACCCCCTTTGAAAAGTAACATTTTAAACAATATCTTAATGAACACAAAAACTATTTCCAAAATGTTGACAAGACTAAGTTTTATATAACATCTGTTTAACTTATAACATGAAAGTAAGGTTAATAATATAACTTGGAGAACAACATTTTCTGTTTTACTCAAATTAGGGTGATGCAAAAATGAGTACACCCCACTGAAAGTCTCTGGAGCAAAGCAGAATTTTAGACTACAAATGTCTAATTTAACGAGAATTCAACCACAGGTGAGTCTAATTCTTCATTACACAGGTGTCCAGCAGACAGTTGACTATAAAAGGGTGTTAAAACCCCTTCCCATTTCATGCTGTCAGCAATGGCACCACATGGAAGAGAAATGTCACAAGACCTGAGAAAGAAAATAATTTCTTTACACCAGAAAGGTGAAGATCTGCAAAGCTTTACTTTTCAGTCAGAATACTGTAGCAAAAACAAAAGATGGAACTGCAACCATCTCACAGAGACGTCCAGGTCGTTAACACCTCGACAGGAGCATCTTCTGATGAGAAGGGTTGAAGAAAATTGGCATGCAAGTTCACTGCAGTTATCTAAAGAAGTAGAAAGCCAAACTGGGGTGACTATTTCCCGTGGCACAATACGGCGTACACTGCAGAGGAATGGCATGCATGGGTGCCGTCCACGAAAGAAGCCTCTCCTAAAGCCCAGGCACAAACAAGCCCGTCTAGAGTTTGCCAGGGCCCATGCTGACAAAGATGAAGACTACTGGGACTCTATACTCTGGAGTGATGAGACCAAGATACATGTTTCTGGAACTGATGGCTTCAAAACTGTATGGCGTCGCAAAGGTGAGGAATACAAAGGATAATGCCTAGAGTGAAACATGGTGTCAGTGTCCTTATGTGGGGCTGCTGGTGTCGGGGAGCTGATGGCATCATGAATTCACAGATGTACTGCTCTATACTGAAAGAGAAGATGTTACCATCACTCCGTGCACTTTTCCAACATGACAGTGATCCTAAACGCACATCTGTTGTATTTGTGAAGAAGAACTGGTTGAAAGTGATTCAGTGGCTCCTGATCTGAACCCAATCGAACACCTGTGGGGAATTCTGAAGAGACGAGTTGAGCATCACTCTCCATCCAGCATCCAGTCTCTAAAAGAGCTCATTCCTGAAGAATGGAAAAAGATAGATGTTGCAAAACGTTGCCAACTTGTTCATTCATGCCTAGAAGACTTGGTGCAGTCATTAAAAATCATGGAGTCCATACAAAGTACTAGATGTAGTAGTTTTTGTTGTGGGGTGTACTCATTTTTGCATCACCCTAATTTGAGTAAAACTGAAAAATGTGTAATCTAAGTTATATTATTAACCTTACTTTCATGTTATAAGTTAAACAGATGTTATATTAAACTTAGTCTTGTCAACATTTTGGAAATTGTTTTTGTGTTCATTGAGATAGTTTAAAATGTTACTTTTCAAAGGGGGTGCACTCATTTACGCTGAGCACTGTATAATGATAGTAGGATTTTTACATCACAACTGTTATAATTTAGAAATAAAAAGCCATTTTGTACCCTGATTTGAACACACTGTTCAAATAGGCGTGTCTCATTTAAACAGAAGTTGCTATAGTGTTTTCTTCTCTGTTGTGACCTTTATATCCGAATGAAACAGCTTCTGGAACAAGAGAAAATTTAGTGAGGGTTTGATTTTGAGTTAATATCTGTCACTGTTTGTTTGGGATTATTTTACAGTTTTTATCTTGGCTTCACTGAATCCTGCAAAGGTTTGCACCATAGTCACTATAAGCGATCCAAGACTGGAAAAACTCCCACAGTGTGTATTCAGCTTTACTTTGTGTGTTTGCTTGGTTTACATTCCATTTCACCATTTTTTTGTGGATTAGATTTGTTTATTTAAATTTATTATATCCTCACCCCAAAGCCACATTCACTTCACCTCCGCCCCAGTATGATTTATAATGTGCACGATTGTAAACTTTTTCTTAGAGGATAATGACCATTTAATCTCTAGATATTGTGCAAATATTCGCTTCAAGTGAGCTAAGTTAATGTGATATGTTAGGCATAAATGTGGTTAGCCAATCGTAATAAATCTAGTGTCCAGAGCGGAAAATAAGACCCATCACCAGGATCTCCAGCTTGACCTTTGTGTTTCCATTCAGACCAAGTCTAAAACACACCCAGAACATTCCAGCTCTCAGAGCCACAGCAACACTGCTGCAGGAGTCAGTCTGTTTCAGTATTCAGTGCTCAGCATGGACCATCACATGACTCTAGGTATCAAAGGAGTCCTGAAGATTTTATAAACATGTTTTGGGGTTGTTAAGGGGGAAACCCACTGAAAGTATTTAATGGTAGCCTTCTGGAAATCATCTACTGCTGAGCTTCAGGAGAATGTTTTTCTGTCTAAAGGCCTGCTGATACTAAGAATTGAATGAAGCACCTGTCATGCTTTTTTGATTTTACCTTTCCTTTTAATGTGTAATATAGCTGTTTGTGCATGTAAACAATCTGTTACAAAGTAAATTTGTGAATTTCTTCAACAGAAAACCCTGGCCTGAAACGTCTCGTTTGTAGTCTCACCATTATTTCCATGCCATGTCATTAGGGTTGAATATTGTTCAAATTTGAGTGATTCTGATTCCGATTCTGCTTATCGATTCCTAGTTTTGATTCCAATATGGTAAAAAAAAAAAAATGAAGTCAAACATATTTATTCTGTCTTTTTGCAAAACATTCTGTTGCAGCTGAATACCAAGAACAACCAACTAATAACTAATATACATTTCAAACATTATTAAAGAATAGCAATAGCACAAATTAATACAACTGATCAAAGTTCAGAAACTGAAGTCAAATATAAAATAACTGCATAGTTTTCTTTGTATAAATACAACATAGATTTATCCTTATTAGAATTACAAAAGATTTTCAGTTAAGATCAGTGAGTAATTTCATTTGTCTTTTGTTCTTTTATTAACATTAATGACTCAGACGGCAGCAGGTTTATTAGGCTGCTGTCACTTTAAGAGCTAATGCACGGATCCAATATACTGTTACACATTCTCAATTGTTTACTTTCACTTAAGACATTACCAACCGTGTTTACAAGGATATTTTGACCATAATTTTGTGTGTTCAGAAATCGATTAGTGGAATAAAAATGTTACACTTTTTATCTTTTTTTTTTCTCTGATAAAATTGTGAAAACAAAAACTTAAAATAGCCTAACTGCATGAGTGTATGTATATTTCACTCACATTTTGGTGATATAATATCTATATAATATAATTTCATTGTTAAACACTTTTTAAATTTATTTTGGTCTGGTAATGCAATATTATGTTTTGTTTTGAAAAAAATATAATATGCAGGTGTCTACTGTAATAATAATAAGAATATTTCCTGGAAATCCCTCATTACATTGTCCACTTAAAGGGTAAGTTCTCCCAAAAATGAAAATAATGTCATTTATTACTCACCCTCATGTCGTTCCACGCCTGTAAGACCTTCTTTCATCTTCAGAACACAAATTAAGGTATTTTTGATGAAATCCGATGGCTCAGTGAGGCCTCCATTGCCAGCAATGTCACCGAACTTCATATTTAAAACAGTTCATGTGACTGCAATGGTTCAAGCTGAATATTATAAAGTGACTTTTTGTGCGCCAAAAATAACAAAATAAGACTTTTCAACAATATCTAGTGATGGCCGATTTCAAAACACTGCTTTATGAAGCTTTACCAATCTTTTGTTTCAAATCAGTTGTTCGGAGTGCCAAAGTTTTTTGGGATTTTTGGGTGAACTAACCCTTTAATGTCAGGCTGTTGTCATAATGATGAATCTTGTTCTTAAAAAGATAGTTCACCCAAAAATAATAATAATGTGTGTGTTGGTTCAATGTTCTTCAAAATACTAAAGAAAGAAAAGAAAATCATAAAGGTTTGGAACGAGAGGAAATGTTCATGTTTGGGTCGACCATTCCTTGTCATTTGACTGGTTCGGTCAAAGTAAACAGCTCGGATTTGGTCATTTCAGTGCCATTTCTCCATATGCAATTCTTTTGCAAGGTATCAACTTTGTGTAGATTTACTCAGAAAATAAATTAAGCTGTGATAGAGACAATGTGCATGGCTTTTCTGTAAAGATAGGTTACTAAAGATTTTCACAATAGATTTTTCAAGATGTTGAGTGTGTTGAGATGGCTGAGGAATATTCCCACAGACACACATCCCTGAACTACTGTGCAGTGTTGAGTTTCATGAAGAAGAGTCTGGAGCGCTGGATCACAGTCTCCTGGTGAAAACTGGGCCGATGGATCAGAGATGACCCTGACATGAGTAACCTCTCACAGATGGAGGGAATGAGAGGGAGGAAAAGGGAGTGTTGTACACAGAGGCCTGAACAAACAGTTGAGGATCAGAAATTCCTCAAACAGTCTGCCGTGGGCCGGATGTTCTCACTTCTGCAGAACCGGGTGTGGTGGGATCTGTAAACACTGCTCTTTGATACGGCTAGAGAGCCTGCTGGTTTTGCACCAATTATGTGTATCCATATTATATGTAATGAAGATCTCTTAGTATAGTTTGTTTCTGTATCATGTCGTAAAATCTGTATGATCAGATTCAAAGTTTGGGGTCGGCAAAATTCTTTAATGTTTTTGAAAGTCTCTTCTGCTTGTGTGATCAGAATTTTCCGCATCATTACTCCACTCTCTTTAGTGTCACATGATCCTTCAGAAATCATTCTAATATGCTGACGTGATCAATGTTATCAATGTTTATTTTTCTTCATAATATTTTTTGTGCCAGACTATTGACCGGTAGTGTTGTTTACTTTTCGTTTCAGTTACCAATAAGAAACCAGCACAAGTTTTCCTCACAAAAGTGAAGCAGTTTGAGGGCTCGTCATCTTTTGTTAGAAGATCTCAATGGACCATCAGTCAGCTGCGGCAGGTCAACGGCATCGACTCCACCCGAGTGAGTAGATTGGGCTCTTTCTCCATTTCCATCTTTGTGAGATGTTTTGATGGTATTGATCTTTGACTACTTCCCTTCATCCAAAAATGTTTAGGATTGCCCTGAGTTTGACTTGATGTTTGAGAATGGATCAGACCAGTGGATAGCAGGTTCAGCTGGAGAGAAGTGCGTGTTTGTCCAGATCCTCCATCATACATGTCAGCGGTTCATTCCAGAAAGAAAACCTGAGTTTATCAACTGCCACTCCAAACTGTTGGGAGGTGAGAAGCCCCAATCAGACATACTGTACACTCTCTCCTTCAGTATACTCTTTTTGTGTGTTTTTTAAATGAAACCCTGCTGCTGTAGCCAATCAGCTTCAAGGTTCTGCAGACCTCTGTTGTAACAAGTGCTTATTTGAGTTACTCTTGCCTTTCTGTCAGTTGAACCAGTCTGGCCATTCTCCTCTGACCTCAACAAGGCATTTTCAGCCACAGAACTGCTGCTTACTGGTTATTTTCTTTTTTTCAGACCATTCTCTGTAAACCCTAGAGATTTTTGTGCATGAAAGTCCCAGTATATCAGCAGTTTCTGAAATACTCAGACCAGCCCATCTGACACCAACAACCATGACACGTTCAAAGTTACTTAAATCACCTTTCTTCCCCATTTTGATGCTCAGTTTGAACTTCAGCAGATCATCTTGGCCATGTCTAAATGCCTAAGTGCATTGAGTTGCTGCCATGTGATTGGCTGATTAGATACTTGCGTTAAAGAGCATTTGAACCGGTGTACCTAAGTGGCCGGTGTTTCTCTTTGTGAGGTTTGGTTTGGAGTGCCTAAAATGCATCTTTACGCACAACTGCCAGCCTGCATGGAGAGCTTTTTTATAGCTGCCCTTTTAATACAATTAACTTGTTTGACAGAAACTTTCCTTAATAAGCCTTTATCTGACCGAGTTCTGCTGTGCTCTAAATCACTCACAAATCTTATGATAATTCGATAATCTCCATTCAGTTTCACACAATATTAGTTGTTTTCATGCCTTTTGCACAACATTGCACCATTTCATGCTTTTCATCTTCAGAAAGATCTTTCTTCCTCCCCATATTGCATGAGAACTGTGACTTGCTTAATAATGTGGAACAACCTCTAAGTAGGGTTTCCATAGACCTGGCAGATTATTTTGTCTGAGATTGATACCAGTTATCTAAAAAGACAGGGATAAATAAACAAACAAACATTTTCTTAGAAAAACTAAAATCTGAATGTTTATTGTACTGAAATCCTACTGATATGTCACTTGCATCATAATTTGGAACACAGTGTATATATATATATATATATTAGGGCTTGCATCGAGTAGTCGAGAGATCGACTACTTCAACCACTTTTTGGCGCTGTCGGAAACAATTGACTACTCGAGCGTGCATTAACCATAAATGAATTAAAAATGCAAACGTCACCTAGAGACACCACGCATCAGATGTGGAAGTATTTCATCAAGGATGACAAAAAATATCATCATTTGCCAACTCTGTAAGACTACTTTGATACTGATCACATGAGAATGCGTATCAATAGCACGCGACTGTAATCTCGTAGAATACGTCAAAATGAGTTTTGGCGTGCATATGATACGCACTTTGGCGTGTATATAATACGCTTGGTAGTCTTGGGTAGGATTAGTGGTGTGGGGTTCGTGCCTAAATTGTACGCCATAAAGTGCGTATCATATGTACGCGGAAAAATGTGTATCATATGCACGCCAAAACTAATTTTGGCATATATATTCTACGAGATTACACGCGCGCACTATTGATACGCATTGTCATGAGACTGGGTGCTTTAAAATACAACAGCAGTACGACAGCTATGCACAGCTAACTACGATTGAAACATCGAACAACAAAAGCAAATGTAAGTGAGATGCACACCACGAAGCAAACGAGCATTGGTGAATTCTCTACGACTCTCTAAAAGCGGGCATTGCGTCTGAAATGAAAGGCAAAAATGTCTCCCTCACTACTGATGTCTCGATGCGCTTGTATTTCTAAATGCAAACCAGCGATCCATGAGCTCGACCAAAGACTGCGTGTGGGGAGAGGGCGATAGCGGCGATGATTTATAATCACATATAATTCCAATCACATATAATCTAAATATATAAACTATATATAAAAGTTATTAATTACAGAAGANACTTCAACCACTTTTTGGCGCTGTCGGAAACAATTGACTACTCGAGCGTGCATTAACCATAAATGAATAAAAAATGCAAACGTCACCAACAGACACCACGCATCAGATGTGGAAGTATTTCATCAAGGATGACAAAAAATATCATCATTTGCCAACTCTGTAAGACTACTTTGATACCTGATCACATGAGAATGCGTATCAATAGTACGCGACTGTAATCTCGTAGAATACGCCAAAATGAGTTTTGGCGTGCATATGATACGCACTTTGGCGTGTATATAATACGCTTGGTGGTCTTGGGTAGGATTAGTGGTGTGGGGTTCGTGCCTAAATTGTACGCCATAAAGTGCGTATCATATGTACGCGGAAAAATGTGTATCATATGCACGCCAAAACTAATTTTGGCATATATATTCTACGAGATTACACGCGCGCACTATTGATACGCATTGTCATGAGACTGGGTGCTTTAAAATACAACAGCAGTACGACAGCTATGCACAGCTAACTACGATTGAAACATCGAACAACAAAAGCAAATGTAAGTGAGATGCACACCACGAAGCAAACGAGCATTGGTGAATTCTCTACGACTCTCTAAAAGCGGGCATTGCGTCTGAAATGAAAGGCAAAAATGTCTCCCTCACTACTGATGTCTCGATGCGCTTGTATTTCTAAATGCAAACCAGCGATCCATGAGCTCGACCAAAGACTGCGTGTGGGGAGAGGGCGATAGCGGCGATGATTTATAATCACATGTAATTCCAATCACATATAATCTAAATATATAAACTATATATAAAAGTTATTAATTACAGAAGATAAAAGTCGTCGTAATATTTACTGACATTGTCCGTAATGATTACTGAGATGACACATTCGGACGGGACTAAAATCACTGAGAAGCTCTGGTAATAATTACTTTGCCCCACCTCCCCATGTAAAACTGATCCCGTCCGAATAGGGCTTTAGTCTATAAACTTTCAAGCCGGTTGAAGTAAGATTCTATTCATTCTTGTTATTACTGCTGAAAACTTGGTAAATACTAAAGTTATTATTATAAGTTATTACTGTATGCATTCAGCCATGCACATATAGTTTGCATATACGACGCAAATGTTAGGATCAAAATGCGTGCAGCTATTTATTTGGCTTTACTCTGTTACATGAAAATTAAAATATTTAATGTCATAATTATAATGTTTTGAGAGTTTACTTACATAATTGTTGCATTTGGTTATGAATTAATAAACATTTATTGATAAGAACTATTTCATGTCTTTTCATTTACAGTAGCATGAACCACGAGTAGTCGAGTAACTCGAGTATTGTTTTGATAAGAAATCGACTAGCAGAAATCAGTAGTTTTGCAACCCCTAAAATATATATATATATATATATTGATGACAAAATAAAAACCGTTACTGACAATCCTCATTTTGGCTGCGTGAGATTCTCCAGCTTTGTTGTTGTTGAGCTGTTAAAGCTCCGCCCTCTTCTGGAAAGGGGGCGGGAGCAGCAGCTCATTTGCATTTAAAGGGACACACGCAAAAACGGCACCCAAATAGAGGCAAATTTGACAAGCTGTAATAAATGATCTGTGGGGTATTTTGAGCTGAAACTTCACACTCAAATTAACATGCGAACATGCGATCTACACAGTTGTTTTTCTTTTTAATTTTACTCTCTGCATCTTGTTCTGATGTTTGATTATGGCTAGTATATCATAATCACATAAATCGGGTTTTCAAACTTGAAACGTAACACCATTACCATATCTGAATTTCAGCTCCAGCTCTTCCTCAGCTCTTGATCCACAGTGATACGAACAGTAATGATGGCGTCTGTGTTATCGTATCAATCTCATCCTTTGGAAGTGCATGTAAAGTGGATTTGCTTTGGCAGCAGAAAACAGCGTCTTCTCGACATGAACACGAACCAAACTCTTCCAGTCTCAGATACAACTACAGTGTTTGAGGGGCAAAGTAGACGTTGTTCCCGGGCAGTCAATTAAAACCATAGGCTGGCATTTTGCAAATCTGTTACAATCCTACATAAGTCCCAGCTGGATGTGAGACTGGAATTATGGATGACTCGTTTCAGGCAGTTCAGAATTTTGGGAGACAGTAAATTGATTTATCTGCACGTTGATCTTTGAAACTTTGCAGAGCTTTTACATTCACAAACAGCTCTATTACACACTACATGAAAGGTCTTCTCAACAAAAAAGCATAATAGAGGCAATTTAAGGTAAAAAGCATTGACATGGGGTTATATCTAGATTATTTGTATATTTGTTTAATCAGAACATGTTCTAGAACGCAGTTCCACCACTAAAGTTCAGACAGTTTACATTTGTACGCTACAATTAAAGTGTTCTTCTGTCGAGGACGGTGCTGATGCTATTTTAACTGTGTCTTGGGGGAAGCACCCTTCCTTCTCTTGCCTGCCAGTTATTCCTCCCACTTAATAAATAACAGCTTTTAGTGTTGCTTCTTGTCTTTATTCTTTTAGTCGCGGTCTGACTCACAGAGAGGACGGACTGTGTTGTTGTGGGAAATAGAGTCGCGGTTGCTGTGGGTTCAGAGGCCTGGATTCTGTTGGGTTCAGTTCACTGATCCATTTAAAGCTGAGCAAACATGAACACACCTGATTGTGAGTTGAACGTGATATAATGGCTTTGAGTGTTTTAGTCACACTCTAGATGAAAAGGTTCTATATAGAAGCTTAAAGCGTTCTGTCAGGTGCTTCATAGAGCACCCATCATGGGATAATTTTATTACATTTAATAAAATGTTATGAATTGAACAGCTCGTAAACATACTTTATCAGTAGAAATAAATCTTTCTGAACATTTATTTTAAAAGTTGTGATTTATTCACGTTCTCATATCTCAGAGTCAGCTCTAGAGTATAGAGTAAGCCATGGGCTGAATCTTGTGAAGGGTGTGACTCTGGTGCTCTCAGAACACTGCTCTGTTTGTTTGAGCGTCCAGACCGGCCTGACGCAACAACACTAACTCAACCAATGGCATGATTTTGAGGTGCATTTATCTGTTGACTGATGGCAGTTTAGAGGAGGTGTTTGGGAAACACTGTTAGTCCGAGCCTTTCTGGCCCCTCCGGTCTAAGTCTCACACCAGTGCAAAACAAATACGGTGAAGCTGCTCAGGTGTGGGACGAAAACCGTGGGGATGTCACTACAGGACCAGTTCCATTCTCGAAACTCCAGGGATAGATACTGGAATAAATGACATGTTGTGGTCAATGGGCATTCATAATGCTGGAAGCACTTCATGAACATCCTATTATGGACACTTAAGTATATTTTTTTAAAGTAATAATGTCAAATTAAAAGTTTTACTTTAAATCATTACACTCTAAAAAATGCTGGGTTAAAAACAACCCAAGTTGGGTTGAAAATGGACAAACCCAGCGATTGGGTTGTTTTGACCCAGCAGTTGGGTTAAATGTTTGCCCAACCTGCTGGGTAGTTTTATTTAACCCAACAATTGTTTACAAATGACTATATGTCTGGCTTAAAATGAACCCAAAATAGGTTGGAAATTAAAAATCAGACTCATAATTACTAGAGGCAACAATAATAATCAAAAAGATGAGCATTTATTAATAAGCAATTTAATAAATGTTTATTGTTTAAATATTATTCAAAAAAAGTATTAATAAATGTTTGTTTATTAAACATATTAATAAATGTTAATTTCCAACATATTTTGGGTTCATTTTAAGCAAGAAATACAGTAATTTTTAAACAATATTTGGGTTAAATAAAACTACCCAGCAGGTTGGGAAAACATTTAACCCAGCCACTGGGAAAACATTTAACCCAGCCACTGGGTTAAAACAACCCAATCGCTGGGTTTGTCCATTTTCAACCCAACTTGGGTTGTTTTTAACCAAGCATTTTTTAGAGTGTGTAGTGTGTTATTTGGTATTACCTTTAAAGTATTTTAAAGTGAACAAAGTTTACTCGTTCTCTGTTACCTGGAACAAGAAATTCATGTTTATTTGTCAGCTTTTGACAGCTCCAGGGCTTTCGTGAAAACGTCATACGTCCCCATTTTTGTATCTCCGCGCACAGACAGATCGACTATTGTAAGGTTTATCACTGAAAATTGTATCGTACTAAACAGCTTTATGGTAAAAATGGAACACTATGGCAATAGCTTTCTTATTTGTATGCGATGGCGTTCGGGGGGTTGGTCCGGACTGACAAAAAAGCAATTTTTCAGTTTTTCCCCTCTTAAAACACTGTTCATGCTCATCCAGTTTGAAATATTGACTACAAACAAAGAAGTTTTTCAGATTGTTTGTTGCGGCGTTTTCTCCGTTTTTCTGATTCTCTGCTGCCTTTAGCCGATCCTTCACTGGAAACCCAAAGTAACTCACTCCCTCTAAATGTTTACTCTTTGAATACTTGCACCTGGGAACAATGAGTCAACACAATTATGATTAAAAGTTTACTAAGAAGTATTTCCTACTAAAGCAAGTATTTGAGGTAAGCTGGAAAGGTGGCGCTGCCCTAAAACTTGTGGAATACGGCAAACATACTGCTGTACATACTGCAAACATTCTCCACTAATGCAGAATCTAGTCAAAAATTAATTACTTTATAATATGAAAACATGTTGTGTAGTGTATATATACCATTTCGTTGTCTGTTTTAAATCCGCATCTGAAGTGTCCCGCTCTGTGCAGCACACAGTCTCACGTCAAAACAAACTCCATGAGGAGTAAGTGATAGTTTTTATTTCACCTCTAGAGGCTGCTCTTGTACTGTATATGAGAGAGTGGGGTAAGATGAGCCCTTTTTACAGATTGAACAATCTTTCATCCGTGACAATCAAACACAGATTAATCAGCAAAAAATGAATCGATCAGTCGGTTGACCTCTTATCAGCCCAATCTGGCAACACTGGACTATGGTCAAGCGTATTCATAGCAGACTGGTGGGAGTGACCCTGGACGCCAACATACCCAGTGCATCATGGGTGTTGAAGTTTTCTTACCTATTTGGTTAAAGGAAAGACAACAGCCTTTTTTCTCTAGTCAGGTAGCACCGATTTCAACATTTTGTTTTGCCTTTCTACTGTGTATAGGCAGCAAGGTTTTATTGAAAGCCCATTTTTCCAGTGGTGAAACACCCCTGTACTGAATTACAACATCATCTTTACAAATGTGCAGTTACAAAAGTGTGTAATTAAATACATGACATACAAGTTTAAATATAAATTACATTACAGTGTATTTTAATTTACCGTTAAATGCTTGTCAGTACATTCAGCAAAGACAATACAAGTAATTACATATAAAGATGCAATTAAGTCCTACTTGAGTGGGTCAAAAAATCTTTTCATTTAATTGTATGTAACATGCAATTAAATGTCCGAAAAGATCATCATCGCACTTTTAAAGTAAGTTATTATTTTAGAGCAAATCTTTTTTTTTCTTTAGAAGTATGCTGAAGTGTACTTCTCTTCACAAGTATAGTGCTGTTACTTCACCCGTATGTTCGGTCAGTTTTTTTTCTTACCTGGTTTCCTTCATGTCTGTAGGTAACAGTATCCTGCACGAGGCGGCAGACAGTGTCAGCAGTGCAGTGCAGAAGGCCAGTCAGGCGCTGAACGAGCGCGGCGAGAGACTGGGACACGCGGAGGAGAAGACGGGCCAGATGATGAACAGCGCCCAGCATTTTGCTGAAACTGCACACAAGGTGAAATTCTGCCTGTTCCTGGAGGTTTTCTGAAACTTAATCAAGTGAAAAACAATTTGTGTTGCTTTGCTGCCTTCATGTGGCGACTGCGCAGACACACAGACACACTGCTACTGTTCAGACGTTTAGGGTCGGAAAGGATTTTTCAGGATTCTTTCAAGATGAATAGAATACAATAGAACAATATGTATTTGAAATAGAAATCTTTTTAACATTATAAATGTTTTACTGTCACTTTTGATCAAGCTTTTAATGCATTTTTAATGCACTTTGCTGAATAAAAATAATTTTTATTTAAAAATAAACTTTTGAACAGTAGTGTATGGAAATGTATTTTACTCTTATTAATGCATTGTCAAATTAACCAACATATTTTTTAACAAATCATGCAGGAGATTATGTACCATTATGATTGAGCTCACTGACCTTATTAGACATGTTGTACTGTAATTATACAGCTCTCTCTCTCTCTCTCTTTAGCTTGCCATGAAGCACAAGTGTTAAACCTTTGCCGTATTTTTGGAGAATCTGATGTAAATCCCTCACCCCTGCGATCAGAGACTGTTACGGGATGTGCATGAAGTATCATATGAAGAAGTGAGGACATTGTGTGTGTCACACCGTGGCCTGTCAACATGGCTGGAGCCTTGAAAAGATCATGCCTTCTCTAACCATAGATGGGATTTTCGGTCATTGCAAGCTTAATCAAAGCCTTATTCCTGTGTGCTGCCATATGACAGATCATTATTATAATTTCAAAAGATTCCTACAGAAAATGCAAGGTTCAAATTCCTGCTGATATATGATATCCCTTCTGGATTAAGTGCCATCAGCATCATGAGAGAATTTTAGTGTGTGAAATTATTAGAAATATATATTTTTTGTAAAAATCCTTCTAAGGATTTTGTAAACAATCTCCAAACTTGTTCTTTTTTTAACATCATTTTGTTTCTTCAAATGGCACCATATGCAAAAACATATTTTACTGATTTATTTTTATTATTAAAATAAAGTTCCTAAAGACACATTTTTAATAATGTAGTGCATCTGAAGTGTTGAAATATCTACAAAACCCTGAGAAATGACAAGACCACGAGAAGTGTCGCGCTGCAGTTCACGACGGGTTGTGCCTTAACTGGATGTTAAATTCACATGCGGTGCCAGAATGAGGAGATCAGCTGATCAGTTCAGCAGTGCGCCAGTGGAAGAAAATATCATGCAGCAATGATCACACTAGTCTACAAATTTTAGTTAATTTTATTCTGTTGGATAAACGTGTGATGTTATTTCTGAGGTTCTTAACGCACTTCAGTTTGCCCTCACAGCTCACAATACAGATCTAGGATCAGCCAGAGCGACTACATAAACATGCACTCATACTACAAATATGTATAAACTCAGTGTTTTGTCTACTAAAGAATTAACAAGGTAGTGAGATTATATATATATTAAAATCACTACCTTGTTAATTTCTGCCTTGAGTTGTTTTGCTTTTTATGTTGCCTTTTGGCTTTTTATAAGAAAATTTGGTGTAACATGAATGTTTACACATAGCAAACATAATGTATTCAAGTAATTATTTAAAGTATTACAATTTATCACAGCCTGAATTAGCTGTGTCAAGCATACAAAAAGCATGTTATACTTTGCAATATTATTTTCCCATTTGATTGTTTGCTAATGGATTACAAAAAAGTGACCAAAGTCTGTAGTGCTCAGTTTTATGTGTTGCGTTTAATGCAGTTGGTTGAAATAAAAAAAATTAAAAATCTTTTGTGATATATTATATATACAATTGATTTTACATGTGCTTAAAACCCTGCCTTAAAATTGCATGAAGTGTTCAGAACACTGTTTCACTCCTGTCATTTGTAACATAATTTATAGCTTCTTTTCTGTTAAGTGGCATCAGCGCTCATATGGTTTGTTTTATGGATGTTGAGAACAGCTCTGATGCACTGATGTCTGCCTTCAAGGCCGGGAAATACTGCCAGAGACTGTCATCATTGTCAGAGAAAAGCAAATGAATTATGAAATTGTCATATGCATGTCAGGCCTAGACGTTCATGTTTTTCATGTCACATGCTTTCATGATGAAAACCAACCCCTGTTTGTAGTGATCTAACCACATTTCTGAGTGTGTAGAGTAGTGATATGCTTGTCGCTAGTTGTAAGTAAAAATCTTTTTTGTTTAAAGGGAACATTAAGATATTGTTTAACCATTTAAAATGTGCCTGTGCTACTGTGTGGTAAATGGAATAATGAATGGTAATAAATGATGATAATACATCTCGTTGCTCTCGTGAGTACATTTGAAACCCTTGTTCTTGTGCAAGAAGACATTCAGGATTATGTGATATCAAAATCAGAAACTGGTTTCAGTTTGGCTGCCAGTTGTCAAGTGTTAATGCGTGGTCTTTTCCCCAGCAGCTCCGTTAATTATTTCATTTATATTTATCCCCTCAATGGACAGATAAAATCAACAACTAGCAAATTTAGATTTTTAGTACATAAAATAAGTGTATACTTGTGGGTAGTTGTTCGGAGTGTAAGTGGTGATGGGGGAAAATGGGATTATATTGCAATCCTTTTGCGTTCTCTTGCAAAACTCTTGCGTTTCTTCGAGAAACTTTTGCATTCACTCGTAAAACTTGAAACGCAAAGTTTCACAGGGGAAAGCAATTATTTTGCTTCAGTGCTGCATCTGGTATTGACGCTATGGGAATGCCATCACTGTGACCGGTGTCTGAGGAACAAAAAGCCTGTAATCATTAGCAGACAGCAGTCCATGATGCCACAGTGCACCTGAGTTACACGTCATCAGCTTTTTTTGTCTTCAGGGGCCGTTTGATACAAGAGTCTGTTGGAGCTGGATGCGCTTATTAGGTTGCATTTGCGGTAAGATCTCTGCCCTTGCTTGATTTTCTTGAGGGATAAAAATCTAGTGTTTAAATGGAGCGCGTTCAGCTCTTGAGGGTTTTGAAGGCCCTCGTGGTGATTTATTCGCAGTAAGAGGCTCTGTTATAGCTTGATTCTCTCTAGAAAGGCAAGAATCTAGTGCTTGCACAGACCGTGTTCGGCTCTCGTGGGATCTGAATGCATTCATTGTGATATATTGGCTGTGGGAAGCTTCACCCATGCTTGACTCTCTCTTGAGGGATGATCGTCAAGCATCTGCATCTGAAAATCTTTCTCCTCGATGCTTTGATCTCACAATGAGGCAGTCGTAGAGATGTTTACAGAGCTAGGGTCAGGCATAATATCATGAGCACTGATTAATATAACACTGATCATCTCTTCATCACGGCACCTGTTAGTGGGTGGATATATTAGGCAGCAAGTGAACATTTTGTCCTCAAAGTTGATGTTAGAAGCAGGAAAAATGGGCAAGCGTAAAGATTTGAGCGAGTTTGACAAGGACCAAATTGTGATGGTGAGACGACTGGGTCAGAGCATCTCCAAAACTGCAGCTCTTGTGGGGTGTTCCCGGTCTGCAGTGGTCAGTATCTATCAAAAGTGCTCCAAGGAAGGAACAGTGGTGAACCGGCGACAGGGTCATGGGCGGCCGAGGCTCATTGAAGGCTGGCTCGTGTGGTCCGATCCAACAGACGAGCTCCTGTAGCTCAAATTGCTCCAGAAGTTAATGCTGGTTCTGATAGAAAGGTGTCAGAATACACAGTGCATAAGTTTGTTGCGTATGGAGCTGCATAGCTGCAGACCCGTCAGGGTGCCCATGCTGACCCCTGTCCACCGCCGAAAGAGCCAACAGTGGACACGTGAGCATCAGAACTGGACCACGGAGCAATGGAAGAAGGTGGCCTGGTCTGATGAATCACATTTTACATCATGTGGATGGCCGGGTGCTTGTGCATCGCTTACCTGGGGAACACATGGCACCAGGATGCACTATGGGAAGAAAAAAAATGGTTCAGGAATGGTTTGAGGAGCACAACAATGAGTTTGAGGTGTTGACTTGACCTCCAAATTCCCCAGATCTCAATCCAATGGAGCATCTGTGGGATGTGCTGAACAAACAAGTCCGATCCATGGAGGCTCCACCTCGCAACTTACAGGACTTAAAGGATCTGCTGCAACATCTTGGTGCAGATACCACAGCACACCTTCAGGGGTCTAATGGAGTCCATGCCTCGACGGGTCAGGGCTGTTTTGGCAGCAAAAGGGGGAGAAACACAATATTAGGAAGGTGCTCATAATGTTATGCCTGATCGGTGTAAGTAGAGGTAGTTCGCTTGAGGGGTGTCCCTCCTTATTATATGTCGCTTACTATGGTTTCGTGCTTTAAAAAAAAAAGATGAAGCGCTAGCTACAGTATATTGGGTCTTAGGTAGAGTGCCTTTAGGGTATGGGCTGCCCTATCCCAGTTACATTGGGGTCTTTAAGTAGGGTCTAGGCTCCCCTGCGGCTTCCTTGAGGTCAGAGCATGGGGGATGCAAACTGCATTATGTCCTGCTCTTGTTTGCCTCCTTTTCCTGTGTAAAGGGTAAGGATGTATGCTCCCCCTCGGATGGCTGGCAATTCCAAAGGGATGTGCTCATTACTGAGGTTTTTATCACCTTGCATGCTCCCTTTAGTATAGGCTACTCAAATATCCCTTAGGGTAGAGCTGGGTGAACAGGAGTATGATGGGCAATTCACTCCCTCTGTTTCATTTCTCTCTCTTCCTCACCAACTGTTGTTGGGACTGGAAGAAGGGATATACTATATGCTCCTCTTTGGTGGGGTGTTTCTATAATTAAATAGAGACCTGTAGCAGGCATCACATTTGAAATGAGCTCATTTAGTGGATAAAAGTGTCAAATTTCTCATTTTAAACATTTGTTATGTTATCTGTGTTCTATTGTGAATAATATATAGGCTCATGTGATTTGAAAGTCTTTTAGTTTTCATTTTATTCAAATTTTAAAAAATGTCCCAACTTTTCCAGAGTTTGGGTTGTATGTTCAGGAATGACTGGATGTAACTGATACTTTGCAGTAAAAGTGGCTCTCCTATTGACTTTGTCCTCTCAGTGTGGCTCTCATGAAAAAAATAGTGAAGACCACTGATTTAGGGGCTCCATATAATTGACGATTCATGGTTTAAACAGCTTTTTGTAAATACTATTGTAATTATTATACATGCAGCTGATATGACATTATGATACTTAAAAGACAACATGGAATATTTTACTTAAACATTATGGAAAAAGGGTGACAAAAAGACTAAAAATTTCCCTATGCATTCATATAAATGACTTTAAGTACTGATTTAAAAAAAAAAAAGTCCCTGGTCACATTATGCATCAGCGAACCTTATGTCATGTTGATCCAGATCCCACATGTGTTTCGTGGTCTACAGACTTGCGGCAGCACTATGGGAGTCTCAGATGCACTGCAAAAAATGCTGTTCTAACTTAGAGATTTTGTCTTGTTTCTTGTCAAAATATCTTAAAGTTCTTAAATCAAGAAGCATTTTCTTGACAAGTAAAAATATTTTTCTTGTTTTTAGGAAAAATAAGTCAAAATTAAGTGAATTTTTCCTTAAAACAAGCAAAATAATCTGCCAGTGGGGTAAGCAAAATAATCTTATATCAAACCAAAAATAAGGTAAATAATCTTGTTTTCAGTTTGAAATAAGATTATTTTGCTTACCCAATTGGCAGATTATTTTGCTTGTTTTAAGGAAAAACTCACTTAATTTTGATTTATTTTTCCTAAAAACAAGAAAATAATTTTTACTTGTCAAGAAAATGCTTCTTGATTTAAGAACTTTAAGATATTTTGACTAGAAACAAGACAAAAACTCTAAGTAAGAACAGCCTTTTTTGCATTGTGAAATGGGTGTAAATTTGTCTGTAATGTTTGTCTTTTCACACATTAACCGCTGTACTTGTCGCCAGTTATGGAAGCTTTGGACAATTTGCCACTGTTTTGACACTGAAAAGAACTGGCGTCTGAAAATTCTGATGTTTGATTGTTGTGAACATTAAGACAACTGACTTTACTGAGAAGAATGCTTTTAGATTTACTTTTGGACAGATTGAGAAACTTCCAGATATTTGTTTCAGATATTTCTTCGAATGCTTCTACATTTATTGGCAGTGTTTGTTCAAAAACAGCTTTGCTAAGAATTTTATTGCTGTGTTTTAATCTGTTTGCTCAAATCTCAAGTTCAGAACAATTGATTTATTGCAAGAAATAGGCGTCTTTATTGTTCTTGCATGATTTATGTTTTTTTGTTATGAAACTAATCACATTTTTAAGCATTTTTCTGAAAAAAAATAAAGTTTCAGTGTTTTGCTGAGTATCATATTTGATACACTAGGCTTGTATGGCTCACAGTCTGATATAGTGAGAATATGGAAGAAAAGCACCTCAGTTTTATTCAGTGGTTCTCTTTTAAACATATTAAAAAAATCAGTGCAGATTAAACAGCAGAAAGACACGTGAAGCACGAGCTGAACATTTGTACAATTATTCTAAAAGATCTTTAACTTGATGATAAAGTCTAAACTATCAATCAGACGACAGAAGGACTGGAGGAGATTGTGTGCGACAGACAACACAGTTTTGATCATGTTAATAGTTTAAAGCATATCAAATATGATACAGTAGGCTTTATAAGGTAGGGTTAGTGTGCTGTAAGCAGTTGTCGCTGCTGAAGTCACCTTTGAGCTCAGAGTGATGTGGGAGATGTGACGCAGCGGTGAGCAGCTGCCATCTCTATATCTGGCTCAGAATCTGCTCATGCCTTTGGCTTCCTGTTGAGTGCAATGTCAGCCGTGCCGGAGTAATCATTAATCCAATGTACACACACCACTGCAAACATTCTCACTCTCTGTGTGTGTGTGTGTGTGTGTGAGAGAGAAGAGGGCAGGATGATGCAGTGATCTGTAGAATACAAGCAGGAGGAAAAAACTGTGTAGATGTGGCCTGTTTTGAGAAAAAATGAAAAACTTTTATTTTTCTGCTCTATACGTCCTGCTTTAAACATCTGAGCAAAGGCATCAATCAGTTCTTCAGTGCTTCAGTTTGCATTATAAAATGACTCGGCAGTCTTTCTTATCAGCAGATTTCAGCTCTCTCTAAACAAAACCAAACAAGTGGCAGCTGTGGTTTTTAGTGATGTTTCAGGCATTTTGATGGCTGTATGCCAATCCTAGCTACTAAACTCTGCTTTGTCCTTTATATCAGAGGTCTTCATCCCAGAGTTTATTTCCAACCTTTTTCAACAGCCTGTGATTTTCAAGAGATCCTGAAGACCTTGATTATCTGCTTCAGGTGTGTTTGATAGGGTTGGAACTCAAGTTTGTAACTAATATGTTTTATTCACTGTATATGGCAAGGTAACATGCAGTTAATCAATTAATTTTTACTCTCTTTTCCCATTACAATTTGTATTATTGATTAGGAGGAATGTCTTATTTAAGGCAAGACAATGAATAGGTAAACATTTGAACCAACATTTTTTAAACGTATTTTAACAATTCTGTTCATGCAATTCTGTAACATTAATGTTTGATTAGAAAAAAAAATACCAATTAATATTATTATTATAATATTCTAGTCCTAGCCAATACAGCATCATCTTTTATAACAAGATTTTGGCCAAATGTATTAAAGGACAGGAAAAACTATCAGTTAAATGGTGTAAAGTAATTAAAGTAATGTTTAATTAAAGATATTTGCTGCTGTTAAAAAATGCACTACATAAAATTTTATTTTTGATAGGAAAAAAAAGAGATAAGTCGCGTATAAGTTGTATCTTATTATTACATTCACAAATAATGTAAAATAGCTACCGGTAAATAAAGCGAAATGTTTACAAACATTATAAACATTGTAAACATTGCTTTAGGTTATTTTAGTTCTCCTCACTCCACAACAAATCCTCTAAATTTAACAGTTTTCAGAACAAGAATAAAAAATATTAGTAGCTAGACTAAATTAACATCAAGTTAATAAAACAAATTCATTTAAAGCGAAACTGACACAGAAACCGGCGTTGGGCTCATGATTGGTCGACTGCCAAATTAAAATGTTAAACAAAGATAAAATAATGTTATTAACCAGTTAATTGCAATTTAAAATGGCGTTTCTGTTCAGAACAATTAAACTTGATTTGAATCTGCATTCCAGAACAAAGTGAAGTGAAGATTGTGTATTTAAATCTACAGACTCAAAATGTGTATTTTGGATGTTTTCTTTCCACTAGCCGTAAAAAAGCCATGTCAAGGAAGCAAAACAGCCCAGAGTTGACCAGTGCATAAAAACGGGTTTGTCTGTAGCGTCTTGTCTTGCAGGCAAATGCAGGATGTCACTTTAGCATTTTTGTTTGTGGGTTTTGATGCATAAATATGGCCGTTGTGTTCCTTCTCTCCAGTGGCTCCGCTGAAGAGCGCAGTGACTGCTGTGGAGTACCGATGCTGTATGTGTGTTTTAGCTTGTGAGTAACAGATTCTCCCTGTAGGCACGGACATGTGGACAGACTGAACATCAGCCCCACCGGCTCTTAAACATGATTGATCGCAGAGATCAAACTGTTCCGCTGCTCCTCTGTCCACCGGTGCAGATGCGCTTGACCTTGGACTAAACCTTCCTGGGGGGCTATAGCATTTTTACTCTGGCTGTTTGGGTCTTCAGGAAAAGGAAATCCACTATGTATGTCATAGTTTTGTTGTAACCTTAAAATGAACCTTATCTGTTTTCTAAATGCATATTATAGATCTTATTGTGAACAATTCATCCTTGCACAGCTTTTTTTTTTTTTTTTTTTTTTTTTTT
>RJVU01044332.1:450211-523307 GCA_003731715.1 Anabarilius grahami
ACATTTCTAAAGAATGCTTTCAGCACCTTGTTGAATCAATGTCACGTAGAATTAAGGCAGTTCTGAAGGCGAAAGGAGGTCAAACACAGTATTAGTATGGTGTTCCTAATAATCCTTTAGGTGAGTGTATATCTAATACATTTATTATGCTGAGATTCTGACTCCCCCACATTCCTAAAGCGGATAATGTGGGTAAAGAAGATGGATGGATGTATTTTTCAAAATTCCACAGGGAAAACGTGATACAAAATATGGAATTACGCTGCCACATTGAATGGAGGAAATCATAATTAAGGAAATGTAATACTTTCCAGATTCGGATTATATGTGTCTAGTGTGCCGGTGAAGGTACAGAGAGTGTAGATGCAATGGAGATTACTCCATGTCCTGGAAAGGTAGTAAATTATTCAGTCGGAGAACAGTTACATGACAAGCAGTAATTCATAGAAGCGTATACTTGGGTTTGGCTGGATTGATGGTGTTCCATGCGCTTCATTGTATTGAATGAGCACTTATAGTGTGCTTCAAAGTCTTAAAAGTATATTTAAAAAAAAAAACTATGCATGCAGATAATTTAATATTAATGAAATAAAAGTAAATACTTAAAGAGAGTACACTTTCATGACTGTTTCTTAACACACTTTAAAGATTGTAAAACTTGACATTATTACAAAGAAGTACGCTTATTTTGATGTGCTGACTAACATACTAAAGTACTTAGTTAACTGTAGTGTAGTGTGTTATTTGATGTTACATTTAAAGTTAATATTGTTTAAATTGCAACTTCATCACAAATGTGTCATTACAAATATATTTAAATACATGACACAGAAGCTTCAATAGAAATGATAGTATATTTTAGTAGATTTAATTGAACAGTATATCAAAGTATATTTTCGTTTACTGTAAATGTCAGTACTGTCAGACACAGACAAAGGCAGATGAGGTTTATTGACACAGGTTGCAGGTATAACAGAGTCAACAGTGCAGTGCAGGTGAGTCAAACAGTCACCGGTTACTTCAGCTGAACTAAGATGAAGATAATGAATGTCTTTGCTTGTTGCCGGAGAGTTACAGGTAACTAGAAGACCAGTTGAGCGGATGAACGGTGGAACAGGATAACCGGCTGAAGACGAAGGCAGATGCGGGAACAGGATGGCAGGTAAGTAATCCAGGTGAGTCTGTATTGTCTTGACAAGGACGAGACCAGACGTGAAGGAACGGTGAGCTATGATCAGTATTCTGGTGTTGATGGTGTGATTGGTGTGGTGACTGAATCCGTGACATTCGGTAGTACACTTTAACCATATTTCAAAGACAATTAAGTAATAATAAAATTACTTATAAAGATGTACTTGAGTCCTGCTTCCTGTAAGTGGGTCAAAAAAGCACTCTTAAGTTCAACTAATTGCATTTAATATAAATTTAAACTATAATACAGTATCATGTATCAAATAACATGCAATTAAGTGTCTGAAAATATATTCAGTTCTCACTTTTTTAAGTATATTATTTCCAAAATAAGTACTCTTTTTTAAAAGTATTCTAGTGTACTAGTATTATAGGTGAGGGTTAGGGTTAGGGTTAGACTTGCTGAATTTCTATGAAAATTAATTTGACTTCTGTTGAATTTCTATGAAACTCACAACCATGTTCATCTTGAAATATATGCCTTGTTCTGTTCCTTCATGAATTTTTAAAGACTTCCATGAAAGAACACATCCTTGTTGAGGTACATGTCTGTTATTCGGCCTACTGCAGATTTGTAAAAAGGGCTTCTTTGCTCGGCATTTTCCATGATGCTAATGGTTGCTCATCACTGATGGAAGTCGATAGAGCCAGCTGGTGTGATGGGCAGACCTTGAGAGTATCGGTGGCTTTGGAGGAAACTCTGGATCCGATCGATCGAAGCCTAAGTGAGAGGAGAACATGTGTACAGAGAGAGACGCTGTCTCAAAGTCAACACTCACAGTCACACACTGAACTGCTTCAGCTAATTACACTGCCTGAGCTGCTGTCCACGCAACACACCGCAACAGTCGAAGCAATACGAATTTAAAACTGATGGGATTGATTGTTTTTCTTGTATCTCATTCAGCAATAAGATGCTGTCGATAATGGTTAGCTCAAAGATAATAAACATGAGATAAAAGTGCAATGCTGTATCAGGTGAGCTTCCGAACAAGTTTACTATGTCAGAAAAGTATTACATAGTTACAACCCATCTAGGGTGAGGATGCAACAGATAATAAAACATTTTTTTAATCAATTTTACTGGTAGTCCTGCACCCACTAGTAAAAAATAAAATACAAAATTATATCTAGTGTCTGAATAATTTTTGGTTTTGACTGTATATCATACTTGTTCTGTTGTCTGACAGAAAACATGTAAATGAGAACAGCTTTATTGGACATTCGGCTATACATTATATTAATTATAGGAGCGAATTAGCGCGGATTAGGAGCGAAAACACATATAAACTGCCGACAGTTACGTCATCTAGCGACATTTGGTGACTTTTTGATCAAGCTTTAGGTACTTTTCAATAAAATAGTTCGCAACACTGACGCTGACGAGAAACTGGTCATTTATTGTTGAAAGTAGGGCAAACTTTCAATCTTCAGGAGCAGACAAGGCCAAAATAATAAACAAAAACCAAAGCTTGACCCACCCTATAACTAACCTTGAAAAGAAAGAAAGAAACAAAAAACCTTTTGCTTCACTCTGAAAAGTATCTATTTTTCTTCTCAAAAAGAGTACATACTTATAGGGCGTAGTATAATTAGTGAAGTGAAGTGACATGTGGTCAAGTATGGTGACCCATACTCGGAATTTGTGCTCTGCATTTAACCCATCCAAGTGCACACACACAGCAGTGAACACACACACCGTGAACACACACCTGGAGCAGTGGGCAGCCATTGCTGCGGCGCCCGGGGAGCAGTTGGGGGTACGGTGCCTTGCTCAAGGGTCTCACCTCAGTCGTGGTATTGAGGGTGGGGAGAGCGCTGGACATTCACTCCCCTCACCGACAATCCCTGCCGGACCTGAGATTCGAACCCATGACCTTTGGGTTACAAGTCCGACTCTCTATCCATTAGGCCACGACTGCCCCTAATTAAGTTAAATAATAATAATATGGTACAAATGGCACCATTTCATGTACATCATGAACAGGACCCCGACCCAAGACCAGAAAAAAACGAGCATCTACAATAAAACAAATTATTGTGTACAGGTTTTTTGTGTTTTTTTGCCTTTTTCTTCATGTTTTTATTTATTTTTATTTTATTTTTTTAATTTTCTTATTGTGTTTAATCATTGTGCATCAATTTAAAAAAAAGTTACACATTGGTCCATAGAGGACAAAAATGTCCGTGTCAAAAAACTGTCATAAAGATTTGAAGCTTTGGAGCACAGACTTAAGTTTGGTCTCATTTTAAAGAAGACCCGTGGCAGAACCTTGAAGTAAAAATAAAAAGTTTAAAAAGTGAAATAAGAAAAAGATTATGCAGTAGAGGTTTAAGTTTATGAAAATGATTTATGAGCCTTATTTTTTTATAAAATATATCTTTTTTATGAGACATGTTGAACTCTAAAACTGATAGAAAATCAAAGCCATAAATCTAAAAATAAGTTGTGTTCCAAAGTTGTGTTGAGGTTGATATCTCAAAAAATGAGCTTTCAGTAAGATTTTGTTTGGGCGCAGTACCACATTTTTCTCATTAGATGCCAGCAAATCTCCACTGGTGCACACAGTGGTTGGATTTGTGATTTGCAGTATAGTTTTTCTCTCTCAAATATTACACGCACACACAATTTTTACACAAATACAAATCACACTCTGACATCCATACCAACACACCCACACAATTATAGCTGCATAATTTATCAAATTGGCTCTATAATATGCAGAAGCAAAAAACAAGAATAAATTGAGAATTTGCTTTATAGGCCAAACCTGAGAAAATGGCTCCATTTGGTAAAATAAATAGTACAGTTTTAAATTTTTAAGCTTCGCCAACCAAATGAAAGCCTATTAACAGAGATTGCATCATTTTATAGTTAAATGGCCCTGAGATTAAAAATTGCATGGGTTTCATTGGGGACATTTTTGTCATTCGAAGATTTATGAATCTTTTGTTTCGAATCAGTGGTTCAGAGCGCATATCAAACTGCCAAAGTCACGTGATTTCAGTAAACGAGGCTTCGTTACATCATAGGTGTTTCAAAATTTCAATGGTTCACCACTGGGGGGCGTGACTTTGGCAGTTTGATACACGCTCCGAACCACTGAAACAAAAGATTCGTAAAGCTCAGAAACTTCATGAAGCAGTGTTTTGAAATCGCCCAACACTAGATATTGTTGAATAAAGTCGTTATTTTGTTTTTCTGGCGCACAAAAAGTATTCTTGTCTCTTCATAACATTAAAACTGAACCACTGGAGTCACATGAACTGTTTTAAATTGGCATTTGAAAGTGTTGATTATCTTGCTGTCAATGCAGGCCTCACTGCATTTCATCAAAAATATCTTAATTTATGTTACAAAGATGAACGAAGGTCTTACTGGTGTGGCACGACGTGAGGGTGAGTAATAAATGACAAAAAAAATATTTTTGGGTGAACTAACCCTTTAAGGTCCTGAGAGAAACTATTTTGTGTTACTAGTGTAAAAAAGATTTATTAAAGAAATGGGGGTGAAATAGTAAAATTCCAGTAAAAATACACACCTGTGCCAAAATGATAAAAACAAAACAAAACTGAAAAAGACAAAAATGTCCATTAGGTTGCACAAGGGTTAAATGTGCATGTCTGTTATTTAATGTGACCAATGCCTTGCTAATGTAAAACCTTTTACCATGCCAGCAAAGCTACTTGAATCTGAATCTGTGTGATTTGACAGAGACATCTCTGTTAAGCCCTCAGGTGGAGTGGGAACCTCCCATGAAGTGCTGAATCAGACGAAACATTGTTTCTTTTTAAAGCCAACAATGCTATTTTAAACCCATCTTTGTGCCATTAGTCCTCGGGCACAGTGTATCTTTAAGGACTCAGGAGTCCCATTTTTATCTCAGCAGAAAGCAGTTTGCAGAAAATGTGTTTACAGCCGAAACGGATTCTGTCAGTGAGCTTTAGCTGCACAAGCTGCTTGGAATTTGTCCTTTGAACACGGTCAACAGGACCAATAATGAACATCATTACCATTAAAGGTTGTTAACAGAGGACTGAGCCTCCGAATAAGTGTTGCAGTCTTTTATTTCCTATGTATCTTCCATAAAAGAGAGAGTCCCTGACCTCTGTTATATCCATCTTCAGTTTGTGTCTCTGTTACCCTGCAGTGTATATTATATCTCTGCTCATGTTGGTGCGTCTGTCCCGGGCAGTGGCCATGAGGGGCTGATTGATCGCTCACTTAAGGCTTGAACCCACTAACCTGGTCGGAGATCAGCTTTCTGCTGCATTTCTGTGGAACAAAGTGTTTTGTTTTTTTCTCCTGACATTTACCTTCTCTTATAGATTCTTCCTCACCTGACAATGTCAAATTCTCAGCTGCTACTATACATCCCAGCAAGACTTGTAGTGAAATCTGCTAAACGTTATGGTGTATTTGCTAAAACTAAGATGAAGAGGAGTTTGAAAATTCTCATTGTCATTTTTGGCCCAAACTATCCAAAATCCCTTCCTCAGCACATGACTACAGCAACAGTAGGCGTTAGGATCGTTGTCACTGACAAGATGTCAACATTTGGCATGTGACTGCCGCAGAGACCTGAAGGGCAAAACGTCCATAGAACTGCAGCACAGGCCTGCCAAATTTTCATCTGTTTCAATCCACGAATATTTAGATTTCTTCTCAAAAGAAGAAAAACAAAAATATGTTAATGAAATACAAGTTTTGGTCACTTGTGATCCATATACAGCACCTGCTGCAGTATTTCAATCACCAAAACAGCAGCGCATTCTAAAACATTTAACATGAAAAACACTTAAACTGCTTTAATGTACCAAATTCAGTATACACTTTATAATACAGACGAGCAGATGAGCCCAGAATATGAACACAAGGCAAGGAATGGTATCAGTTTGCCAGCGATTGACTGTTGGTGAAATGGCGACATGATGCACGTGCAGATGGTGATCTACATCTCAATCCAGACCTGCAGATCTCAACAACAGCACAGTGACTCCACGACCTCCAGTGATTAAACCTCTGTCTGTGTGAACGGGCTTAATACTGCTGATGCATCATAAACTGCTGTAATTTGTTTAAACAGATTAGTAGGAAAACTCAATTTGTGGCTAAAATACTTTTTTTGTTACTAATCTAATTAATCTGGTTCTTGTTACAAATCCAATTAAGCTGCATCAGAGGGTTTAACAGACTTTGGGTCAGGAGAATTCATTGAACTCTTTGTCTATTTCCGTGGTCTATTTCCAAGCCTGTTCTTGGAGTTCCTTCGACACTGCACATTTTGAGCGTCTCCCTCATTAAATACACCTGATTCAGCTCAGCAGCTCATTAGAAGAGACTCCAAAACCTGAAAATCAGACCAGGGAGATGCAAGTTTATGCAATGATCATTTCACTCATTGACTGCTCTTAGGTCTCAGAAATAGAGCAGCTTGGACATTGTGCAAAATAACATATTTTATGCTCGAAGGTAAAATAAAAATTATAGTTTTTTAAAAAAAACATATGGTGACTAAATTAATTGAGCTGGAAAATGAACTTCTGTAGATTCATAATCAATGAATTTTGCTTTTAAGAAGAGCACTGAGGCAATAATATACTGAAGGTAGAAATGAAGGTAATGTTTTCAGGCACTTAATTACGTTATTTGCAATTACATGAAAATGTATTGTAGTTTAAATGTATATTCAGTGCAGTTAGCTGAATTTTAGAGTGTTTTTTGACCCACTTTAGTAGGACTTCAGTACATATTTTTATAGACTTTGAAATATGGTTAAAGTCTACTGTTGAATGTACCGACAAGCATTAAAGGTAAACTAAAATATACATTAAAAGCATTTTTTTCAGGAACACTTTTTATTCTGTCTCTTTACATCCTGAGCAATCAATAACAGAAGTGGTCTAAATATAAAAAAAAATGTACATCTTCTATGGAAGTCTCAGGTTCAAAAAAATGTTCATCCAATCATTGCATTCAGTTCGAATGCAATAATAGGATGTCCTACCTGCCTGTCAGCATACGTATTTCCATACCTTCCATACCATCACACGTCATCAGCGCGTTCTGTAAGGCTATGCAGAGTTGTAGACAGGCAATCACTGAGTGCCACAGAGGAACAGCAGCCACCTTTTACAGTTCCTCCTGAACCAAAACAGAGAGTTTATGCTGCGTTCACAACATAACTGTCGTAATTAAGAGATGGCCATCTGTGACGTTCTACCCAGAGCTGTTCATGTCCTCGGACTCGGAATTGTGCGTTTATATGGCAAGACTATCAATGCCGAAATTAATCTGCAGCAGTCAGGTGGTACAAGTCAAAGCTGAGGTAATTTATCACCATCTCTCGTGAAGCTTTGCAGACTCTGCTCTGCTGTGAATGGCATGGCTTTGGAGAGCACTTTGAAGGGAGGGTGGGATCTTATACTTTCAAAGCTAGCTTGATATTGCAAGCCTCTCCGAAACTACCTACCTTTAATGTCATTTCTGTTAACACTTGTATGTCATGTATTTAGATATATTTGTAATTACACATTTCTAATGATGAAATTGCAATTTAGTATATTTAACATACATATGTATATATATATACTTTTAAGATTTGAAGTACACTCCAAGTGCACATTCAATACAATTAAGTGTACTTCTTTTTCACAAGGGTATGTAGACATATGTAGGGTTTGAAATAGAGCCAAAATGTCAAGAACGACATAATGCTGACATAATGTCCTGTGCACATGCACATCCGCAAAAACACTGAAACAGAATGAAAATCATGTGACAAGGAATCATTCTTCACCTGGCCGTTTGTGTCTTTGAGGGACCTTCCGGGATTCCATTGATTTCAGGAATTTTTTACTGAAAAACCTTCTTCTGCTGCCTCCTGGCATTCCATTAAGAACCCATATTACAAAAAACAAGGCAGAGATAGCAAGGGAACAAACTGAAGTATGAATTAAATGTATCAAGAGAACAGATGAAATTGTTGTTATCGATCAGGATGGGCCTGGGAAATGTGCTGGTGAATCCAATCATTCACTGTCTAGTGTGATTTATGAAGTGTGCAGAGAAGCTGTCTGGTCAGTAGAACACATGTAAACCTGCAGATAGGCGCTTCACCTTTGTGATACATGTTTTGGCCACACATGGATGCCAGTATGCGATCCATTATTTAGCAAGACACCATAGGAGGGAGGTCTCATTGATTTAGTGTACACTGAAAAAAAGTGAAACGACACTGTCGTTTTATCACAGGTTGTTGCAGGCAATGGAGAGATTTTACTAAACAAAACCAAAAACTCTGGAATGCAAGAGAAAAGCAAACCAACCTTAACATTGACAATATCAGACTAAGAACTGAAATAAACAGGAGGTATATATACACAGGACATACTTTTTATCTTAAGTGAAAATTCTTTCATAGTATAGCTGATTTAATTTTTTTAATTTTATTTTATGGTGAAAATAAGTTGTAAAAAGCCCCAAAAATAATATGACATGCAGGAAAAAATAGTAGGCTAAATCATGCGCACGATTTACTATTTTGTTCCCTCGATTTATAAATCATGCGCATGATTTATAAATCAAGGGAACGAAATAGTAAATCGAGGGAACGAATTAGTAAATCGTGCGCACAATTACATTTTTTTCCTTGCATGTCATGTGCGGTGCTCCGTAATATTTAGACCTAATATTTAGTAACATTTTGGTTGGTGTCTAAAGAAAATATATTGATTAAGTATGGTTTATGGTCTTTATAATAAATAATCTTTGTACTTTATATGAATGTTTTTGCCTTTGTGAAAATAAATATTTTGGATTAAAATTAAATAAAAATTTAATGTTTGAATCAAACTAATTAATTTGGCCATAAATTAGAGTAAATATGGTCCAAAGTATCATTCCCTATCTGTATGTCATTTTGACGTGGTGTCAATGACTGACACTAGTGGTCAACTGATATTTTAAGGCCAATGAATATATATGGCAAGTGAAAAATTGCATGCTCCACTCCCCCGAACATACGGGTAAAAAAAGGAGCCGGTGTGCATCCACTCATTCAGATTTGTTCTTTGAAGCCGAGCGAAGTGTCTTCTATACACAAGCTAATATCCATTTCATCTGGTGTTACGGCGCAGAACAGCACACTCTCTACATGCCTCGCACAGATAAGTGCAGAGAGAGCTTTCCCTTGGGCGTTTCAGCGATCTGAAAGAGCATACTTCCTCTAAAAGAGCAAGCACAGACAGAGCATCTTTTTATAGTTTGATATTTTTAATTTCGACATTTTTGATTTCGACATTGCATCACATGATGCTGCTGAGATCTCATTTGGGTCTTTAGATGATAATTAATTGTCAATCACAGCATTGGGGGATGGGCTAATGCCTTCCGATGCTGAGGACTTGGCTGGACTCCCACTTTCGGGTGCAGTAGCCCAGCCCAAAATTCGATTCTGAGTTGGCGGCCATGCTTGCCTGGGCCGCCGCAAGCATTGAGCTTGTGTGGAATCCTCCACCGTGTCCCGAGCGTTTGCGGTTGGATGATTGGTATCTGGGCTCAGAGCTTGTCTCACAGCTGTGCCTGGTCCCAGTGCCCTTCTTCCCGGAAGTGCATGAAAAGCTGACGAAGTCATGGAGGGCACCTTTTACTGCCCGGCCCTGCTTTGTAGGCTCTTCTATCCTCACTACCCTTGGTAGTTGGGCAGTCAGGGGGGTACATGGAGGTTCCTCAGGTGGAGCGTGCTATTTATGCCCGCAAAGCGCCGTCACCTGGCATAATCATTCCAGACTTCCGTCCAGGGTCTTTACAGTGCCACTGGACAGGCTGCTTCTGCCTTGCATGGCCATCCTGCAGATCCATTAGGTACTCTGCCACCTTCAGGAAGCCGAGGCCCTGCACCCCGTCTGCTCTTTGCCGAGAGTGTCCGCCTGTGTCCTTCAGCTCAGCCGCAGCATTGAGCCACCCACAGGAAGGTTACACAGCCCATTCATCAGGCAAGCACCAAGAACTCGAAGAAGGCTTCAAAGGGTCCCTGAGATGGGTGACGCAGAGATGAGAGGAGCTGCTCTTTCCCAGGAGGTGGTGAACGCACTGCTCCTTTCCCTGGTGGAGGACCGGGTAGAGAATCCTTTGTTTAATTTTCGTTTTTGGGATGCGCAGCTTCCTCCCCTGTCACAGACCAGTACTTGTTGGGGCTTACGAAGCAAGGTAATTGTTTCAGTATACTCACTGCCACAGGATCGGGATGCGTCGCTTACTGACATGGCAGCCAATGCTCCGCTTCACCGGCCTGGTGCATGTACGTCAAAATTGATTGTTCCTCTAGTTCCACTCGGGCGGAGTTCGAAGGCCTGGTTAGCTCTTCCCAGCCTATCACGCTGACTCATTAAGACAGTCAGACTTCGCTACACGTGGCGGTTACACAACTCGGGTTGAGACTGCTTTAGCATTGGCTACAGATTTGAGTCCCGAGATGGGCATGGCACATTGGCACACATCATGTGGCTATCTCGCCAATTTGTTGTCATTTTTATTCAGCTCTTGGACAGACCTTGCATTTCTATGGGCAAGGGTTCCCCAAGAAGAACAAGTGTCCAGGCGTGTTGTTGTCACAACAGACATGTTCAAGACTGGCTGGGGTCTGGACCTCAGCTGCAGTGGCACATCAACTTCCTTGAGTTGCTGGCAATACTGCTAGCCCCACTGAGGTTTTGACTGTTGATCCAGGGCAAGCACGTGTTGGTCTGGACAGACAACACAGGGCAGTAGCATATATAAACCGGCTTGGTGCCTTGGCTCATTAAGCATGTCCCAACTTCCCCGCCATCTCCTCTGGAGTAATCCGTGACTGAAGTCGCTGCGGGCCAATCACATCCCATGCAAACTCAATCGCACAGCGGACATTTCAGGGGGAGTGGAGACTCCATCCCAAGGCAGTCCAGCTGATTTGGAGGTGATTTAGCAAAGTGCAGGTAGACCTGTTCGCTTCCCAGGAATCCTCCCATTGACCACTGTGGTATTTCCTGACCAAGGCCTATGCATATATGTGTTTCCCCCAGTGAGCGTGATTGCACAGATGTTGTGCAAGCTCAGGGAGGATGGAGAGCAGGTTTTGTTGGTTGTGCCGTACTAGCCCACCTGGACTTGGTTCTCGGAGCTTATGCTCCTTGCGACAGCTCCTACATGACGAATTTCCCTACAGAAGGACCTCCTTTCTCAGGGATGGAGAAACAATTTGGCACCCTCGCCCAGACCTCTGGAACCTTCAAATATGGCCCCTGGACGGGATGCGGTAGACCTTAGTGGCACATGATCCTAAGACCCCGGCTGGGCTACATGCCCAAAGTTCCCACTACCACTTTTAACACTCAGAAGTCAGGAAATGCGGCGGCACGTTTTGCTGGATTTTTTTCACATAGCAGCAAAATCAACTTAAAATACTCCATAATTTTTTGTCATAGAGACAGACATAATATATCAATTGAAACTATAGAATGTCTTCTTTTATTTGTGTACACTCACAGTAAAAAGTAAATATTGTGCTTTTTGCTAAATAAAGAAAACTAACATGATGCGCAAGCCGCAGTCTCTCTCTGAAAGAAGTCAAATCTGATACTCCCTCAGAAAATGAACTGTAACTTAGTGAATACTTCTCACACAAACATGAGACATATGTCTAAAGAAACGTTGAAATGTCAGTTTTTAAATCATGTAAGTCAAATTGAAAACAAAAATTCTCTGTTTATGTAATCTGTTTGAAAAGAGAGACATGTCAGTCATTTGCGAGTCAGCTCATTAATCACTAATGAGGCTGCGCCCACGGAGTGCGAGCGCTATTCAGACGCAAATTCTGAGGCGATCAATGCAACAGAGTGAACGCCCACGTCAGCTCGGAAAAACGCATCAAGCTTAGTCAGTTTCATGTATTTAGTTTTGAGATGCGCTGAGGAATACTTCTAAAAGGATTTACCTCAGAGGAAGAGCATGACTGGATTCAATGCCATTTCGAGGATTAACTTAATCAAGTTTTTTTTATCCCTAAATTATTTATTCTAATCCTGATACAAACTCGTGTCTGTCAATATTAAGCCGCAAAAACACTGTTTAAGCATGAATCCTGCATGTTCTGTGTCTCTGTGTGAATGATTATTGGCTTTTCCAAAAAATATTGCTATACTGTACTATATGGTTTCCCTGACGGTAAACCTGTGTCTTCCCCTAGGCAGAGCTCCGTCTCTGCCATCAGTCACTGTACTTGTACTTGTGTTACTCCCTCTTAAGGTAGGACCTACTGCAGAGACTCCTTTCCATGTGTTACTTCCCGGTGGGTAAGTCCATGTGATGTATTCTCCACATGTTAACCTCCCTTAGGGCAGGATGTGGTCTACACAGTGTTCCTTTTCTGCATGGAAAAAGGAAATGCTTCCCCAACACTTCCTCAGGTCGGCACAGCTGTGAATTAAAAAAAGAAAGAGAAAAGGTCAAAAGACTGGCTGAAGAAACCTATTCCCATGGTAAGTACTGTCCTCTCTGTCCCTGCATGGTACGAAGGACTACACAGCTATGGGATTTTGGGCAGGTTGCGATGTTGTGAGTGCGTTTGTTAACCGGCACGTGGAGGCTTGTCGACATCTGTACTGTCAAAATCTCATAACATGGTTCAGCTGCTGTGGTGTGTTACCCAGGGGACCACTAGTGTCAGTCATTGACACCATGTTGAAGTGACTAGGGAACGTCTCGGTAACCTCTATTCCCAGATGGAGGGAAGGAGACGTGGTGTCCCTCCTGCCACAACGCTAAACTGCCTGCTGAAATAGTGGCTCCTTTTATACCCATATAAACCAATAACTAAGTGTGCGTGAATGCAGCCAGCTTTCAATAAAATCAGTGTGCGTTGGACTGGTGTGTGGTTTATTGGGACCTCTGGGTAATTTTGCTTCATGAGTGCTTTGGGATGAGTGTGTTCCCTTTGGTGGTGGATGAGTGCGACCTGCCCTCTTGTCCTAGTCTTGACATTGCTCACAGACACTCACAAATGATGTCATCTATGAATCACAGCAGAGTGTTTTAGTGTTTTGGAAGGGAGCAGTGACATCGGCCACATCAAAACCAGCAATGCCTCGGGCTTCGGTTTGGTCCTAGAAAAACAAAGAAGGATGTTCAGTTGTCCAGAAGTGTTTTGCAGAAAACAAACTGTACAAAATCTTGGCTTAAGATGCATTCATCAGAAGTACAGTAGGGTCAATAGAGCAAGAAGTGGGATACTCAAGTTTAATCTGTCATTATGTGTGATAATTTATCTTTAGTGTTACTTTCTATTAATAAGAACTGCTTAAAGTGTCAGAAATTCTCTAAAAATCTCAAACAATTTCTTTTCAGTTTGAATCACATTAGGAATATTGATATTACTGGCAGGGAAAGTTATAGGCCATTGTGTGTTTCCCATGTCTCAAGAATAAGTGTAATTTGTTTAATATGGTGCAGTTCTCTGTATGCATCAACACCAGCGGGATGTTATTAGGTATGTGTCAAATCACATAACAGTCAAAAATGACAAAAAATATGGATTATTTAATAATAATAAGTTTCTTTCTTTCGAAATAATGGGTCAGTGTGAGGTACATTTGACTAGAAACTGAATTGTGTGGCGTAATTTGAAGTGAACATATTACAATCTTGATTGTTGCTTTAAATTAGACTGGTAAAATGAAATAATATGCTAATTATTTCTATTTTAAATGTAAAACCTAACAAATATACATGAACAGTTGTACTGTAATTAGATTCTTTTGCCCTTTAGTGCTCCTGGAATAATGAAGTTGTATTCAGCAGCATGGCTTTTCAGTCTGCAGTGGCTTTATATGAGCTGTGTCTGAGAACGAACATCACATTTACATTCTCGGTGCTGAGATGAATGAATATCTGATGGAACAATACTGTCGTACATGTTCCACTGTTTTACATTAGGACATGTCTCTTGGAGTATCTGATCTGATATGCTCCATTTTATATATTTGAGTTTGAAATACAGATATCTCAACAATCAGAGTGAGTAAATATTGATTTAAATAATAACAATATCTATTTTTATTTCCATGACTTTCCGATAGTTCTCAAATATGTTTTGTTTTTTTGTTTGTTTTTTTACATACACTCGCATTAGAAAAAAAATCCATAATGCTACAAACCTTTACTGGCAAAAAACGAAATTGCCTTTGAGTTGTCCTTGAAAGTACATTTACGATCTACAGTGTCATACTTCCATTCTGTTCACATTCCACATGCATTTTTTTAACTGGTAAGTTGCTGCTTAATATGTAATGGATAATGTGCAGTCATTATCACAAAATATACACTGGCTATTTATTCAGGACATAAATTATGGGTTGAGTTCAGTTTACTCAGCGGTCTCCTCTTCAACATTCCATGAATGTGTCATTTTTGGCAGTCTGGAAGAATAACAGGCACAGTGACAACGAATTTCACTAGATGTCAAAATGGATTCATATATTGTTTTCATTTCAGGATATTTGGATAAACTCATTTTGGTATGTCAAGCTCCAAAAAAGTCTAGAAAGTCTAGAACATTCCCTGAATTTGCAGAGTACATCATCAGAAGAGAGAACATACAGTAATCTCTAACTGCAGGACAAGAGTCTCTCCCAGAGGTTAATATTTCACATATTTCAAGACATTTTTTGGTAATACTTTATTTTACAATTGTCTGTTTTACATGTTAGATGTATTTACTCTATTAATAACTGTAAATTATGCAGAATTATAGGAAACTGACCCTAAACTAAACCCTCATTATTAGTCAGTACCAATTTCTGTAATTACACTGTAACGAGGACACCTTAAAAATAAGGGTTACACTTTATTTTAAGTTGTGTTTGTTACACTGTAATTATACATTTAAGTACTGAATAATATTAAATAACTACATGTACTTACTATAGGTTTAGGATTAGGTTTGGTTTAGGGTTAGTTGCATGTAATTATGCATAATTTATAGTTATTGCAATAGTAACTACATGTAACTTATGTAACAATGACACTGTAAAATAAAGTGTTACCAAAATAAGTGTTACTGTTTACTCAAAAAAATAAAAATTCTACAAAATGTCTATGCTATAGTTTATGTGCCATATAGTTATATGTCATTATTCAGTTGAACTGTCCATATGACCTAGAGGACAAAAACCAGACACCCTCCCCTGGCGTCCTTGAGTCATTAACCTCTCATTTATCATTCTTCCTAACTAACTTGCCTCTGTCAACCTTGGGTCTGTCTTTTAAATCAATGGCTTCCTGCTCACAGATTACTACACGCAGACATATACTGAACATACAGAATATGCATATAGAAATCTGCTTGTGAAACATTGAAAGATGTTTTATTTGTATTCATATAGCTGTCTGCATTGGAATAAGACAATAGCACAACCTCACGTTTGATTGTGGTAAGACACCCCCATTTCTAACATTGAAACCTGCTGTTTAATAAAGAGCAGAATAGTTGGTGGCTAACATCTCACTTTTCTCTACATGTTTGGGTTATGATCACAGGCTTGACCTCACCTGTCTGTGGATGACATCCAAGAACTCATGAGAAGATTCTTCAGGTCTGACTATAGAACAGGGCAGATACTGCTTGTCGTGCATTCATGTAAAAGCTATTGATTTTTTCTCTCTCTCTCTTCCTATGCCAATCAATACGTTTCCTGTGCAATGCATGCCAAACAAAGGGCAAAAATAACAGAACAAGTCTCCTCATGTTATCTTTCAGTGTCTCGAGGTAAAATGGTCAACCTTGTAAATATGACATTGAAAAATTGAACATAGCTGTCATCCTCCAGTTCTCGTCTGGTGTTAGTACCTGGATGGGAGTCCTCCTGGGGAAAACTAAGGTTGCTGATGGGAGGGGTGTTGGTGAGATCAGCAGGGGGTGTTCATCCTGTAGATTGTGTGGGTCCTAAAGCCCATGCCACACCAAACCAAGATCAAATAACCAGCGGCGACAAAAGCCACGTGTTGCCGCCTCATGTCGCCTGCATCTTGGCCCAGAGATTGCGACTGAACGCACTGCAAAACTTAGTCATTGGCAAACTAGCATGCATATTCTGCACCTGCGTGAGAGGAAATATCTGTCTATACCAGCAGGTGGCAGTAGTCATATTCGTCATTCCAAAAGGGAAACTGGAACTAGGACTGTGGATATTCAAACTGCAAACAAAGCAGTGCTTGCTATCCATTCAAAGTATGAATGTTTAGCAGCTCGTCTTCACTTACTTCATTCCAGACAGCTATGTCATTATTTGAGTATTGGAATGCTCAGGTAAGATGAACAGGTCAAATTAGAAGAGCTATCTGTGTCGTTTGCTTGCTTTCGTCACTTCATTACATTTTTCTCTGGTTTACTAAGCTGAACAGGAAATGAGAGTGATCTCTCTCACCAACTGCATAACACCAATTCAATGGGGTCCGACTAGTGCTGATGGTGCCTCAACAACACACGGATAGTAATGGGGATGGAGACTGTCCTCCAAAAAAAAACCGACCCTATAGGTCGTTTTTCAAGCACCTTATTACGACCTATATTTACGTTTTAAAGTCATGCGCCTTCTAGCTGGAGTAAAAATAATGACAGTGTAGTGTTACGTCTGTTGTTACTAATCAAAATGCGTGTTCATTTAAATGCAATGTGTGGATTTTTTACACCATTTCTCCTATTTCCATTTAGCAAAGCAAATTTTTTATTAACGACTACACCCACCCCACCCCTAAACCCTATACCCTATACCCTATACCCTATACCCTTAGTGATTTATAGTGCATATACACTTTATGAGCACATGCGTTCCCTGGGATCGAACCCACGATCGCATGATCACATGATTGGATATAGCTGTATATTGCAATGCTTTGCCAATTGAGCTACGCAAAACCCGAAATATGATGCAGATAAAAGGGAACAATGCATTAAAATGAAAGTGTCCTGTTGTCGATAGGGGCGCAACTTTAGCAAACGCTCCTATGGCTCGTATTTCATGAAATTATGTTTTATTAACAAAATTCGGGAGGAGCAACGTTCAAATAATCTGTCTAATCATCACGTCATTTCAGCCAGCTATTAGCAATCAGTAATCAACATATCTACAGCATTTATTTAAAATGGAATATTTTCTAACATTATAATTGTCTTTACTGTAACTTTTGATCAGTTTAACTCATCCTTGATGAATAAAAGTATTGATTAATTTTATTTCTATCCCCCAAAAATAAAATAAAAATTCTTACTGACCCCAAACTTTTGAACGGACGTGTTTAATGTTACAAAAGATTGAGATTTCAGACAAATGCTGTTCTTTTGAACTTTCTATTCATCATAGCATCATGAAATAAAAATGTAAATAACTGTTTTTAACACTGATGATAATCATAAATGTTTCTTGAGCATCAAATCAGCATATCAGAATGATTTCTGAAGGATGACACTGAAGACTGGAGTAATGATGCTGAAAATTCAGCTTTGATCACAGGAATAAATTACACTTTACTATATATTCACATAGAAAACAGCTGATTTACATTGGAATAATATTTCACAATATTACTGTTTTTGTTTGTATTTTTAATCAAATAAATGCAGGCTTGGTGAGCAGAAGATACTTCTTTTAAAACATTAAAAAATCTTACTGACCCCAAACTTTTGAACGGTAGTGTACATGGTCGTATTGGTTGGAGAACATGTAGTACACAGACACACTTTTATACATTTAAAAAAATAAATAAATAAATTATGTATATTAAAAGAGAAAAAAAAGTTTCTACATTTACCATGCAAAATTAAAGCAGAAATGTATCATCTTCTCAGCTACGGAATGTTCCACAGACACCCCGTTGCTTCCAAATGGAATCAGAAGCCATGCTGACGGCATCCTGCATTGCATGCTTTCACATCACTTCTCACTTGAAACCCCTCATCACACTATACACTCGCTGGCACCCGCACCACCAATTACCTCTCTTGAGTAGATTTACACCTATTCTGTGTCAGTGCCTCATGGAGAAGTCAGTCAAATGGAAAATTACTTGGTTATTGCAAGTTATTGCAACAAACATAAATGGAAAAGCACAATGTTCAGTATGACTATAATTCTTGGTCTACCCCCACTTGTTATGATTTGCTGGTCAGTAAACACTACGACGGAGAATTCAATATATGTGACTCGTGCTGGCAAAATGAGTCGGAATGCGCACAGGCTAATTTGATGTTTTCACAAAAAATGAGTCCATTAAGCCCTCGTCTAGTGATCCCAATGCTTCAAATAGCAATTAAACATCTTTATTTGTATGTTTTCTTCATGTTTCCTTTGACCATGAAAAATGCTGTTTTTCTCTGCTTGCTTCAGCACTCACAGTTCCCTCAGCAACTTCTTCATTAGTCTAAGTTTGGTATCGTTTTAAAGCGCAGCATTCCAACTTTGTGAATATTCATAGTGAATTTTTGATGGCATGAGTCTGAACCAATGAAATGTGATTGGCAACTCATGCTGATGTAAACAAATCTATCTTACTCGCGCTGACTGACAGATCCGAAGCGCGCGCAAAGACTTCTCAGAATCTGATATACACATATACACAAAATTACATATAAAAGTAAAATATTGAAAAAAAAGTTGAATATATATATTTTGATTTGGGTTTTGACAAGGTGTGTGCCAAATTAGGTGTTATTAACAGGGATTTTTAAGTTTTGGTTTCTAGGTGATTGTGTTTTGGAACCTTCAGAAAATTTAACTCGATTTTTCTCAAAACTGACTTTGCTGACTCTATCAACTTCAAACAGGTGTAGCTCGGGTTCCAACAAACCATTCATCATTTTGAAGGTTTTTTAATAGAGATTGTGAAAATAACTCATTTTTGAACATTGCGACTCATTTTTCCAGCATGGGTCTCATATATTCATTAATTAACTGACACTCAGGAGAATACAGGAACAGGAAAAGTAAATACTAATCAAACATGAAACGTTCACACAGGACAAAACACTGGGGAGAACTAAGGGCTTAAACACAGGGAGTAATGAGGTAACTAAATGAGCAACAGGTGAACATAATCAGTGACTAAGGGAACAAACAGGCACACACTATAGGAAACTAGAGCTGTGTCCGAAACTGCTCCTTATACAATATATGGTGCACTATCTTCGGTGTCCATTCACTTGTTTATACCCACAATGCATTCTGGTTTTAAGCGTACATCCAATGTACACTCGCTGAAGCACTATTTGTACAGTGCAGATACATTGAATGGGTTTATTATAAGAGAGTCGCTCACGTTTGCTCTAGACAGAGTGTTAGTCTTCTCAATTAATAGCAACACAGCTAAAAATATTCTTAAAATGTTGGACCTTTTATTGAAAGCAGGCTACTTTTACCTAATGAGACATGCCTTCACAAGCACCCATAACAGCTGTGTGTCGAATCCCCGTTGTTGAATCACAGGACCCAACACCAGTTATTTTGCCAAGAGATATCTCATTTATGATCAATTGTCAAGACGTAGGAGAGAAAAAAAATTAACTAGAGAGATGCTGTCTTCATGCCCAGAGTCCGTACACAAAGGTTAGGCGTTTATATGCTGACCAAGGTAGAAAAACATGTTGGTCATGTTTAAAATAGATGTATACACCAGTCCTCCTTCTTTGTAGAGAATATTTTAATCAACATTTTCCATCATTGGAGAACATTCCTATGTGGACAAAATAACTGTAATGTAATCCTCACACACATTTTCATGCACTTCAAACTTCACAAAATACATAATACAACTGATTATGAATACTAATAATGAATAATAATACTGAAAAATAATACTAAATAATACAATTTTAATCTTCATGTGTTTTTGATGTTTTAGGTTTCGACGGGGCATTTGCATGGTTGTTTAAAAATATTTATGTAATTCTGCTAGCTGCCACTAGTGTTGTAGAAACTGCATACAGCAGCAGGTTTATTATTAGGCTGCTGTGATGAACTAGTTCAATGATCCAGTCATACACATCCGATTTTCTCCCAGGTGTTTATGTTCACTATAATCGACAGTATTTAAAGGAATATTATTAAATGAAATGCAATAAGACATGAAAGAGAACTCAATTCAGCACTGTTTGAGAGGTGGTGTTTTTCTTAACATAAAATGTCATATTCCTCTATATATCTGTTCTTCTCTTTCTTTGCAGATGTTGACATTTTTAAATGTGCAGCAAGTGTAAGCTATTAAATCTTTATTCATTGATGGAAATGTCATAGTTTTTGTCATCAAAACCTGGATTTTATTTAGTTATCTCATTTTTGTCAGTGAAAACATGTTGTTGACGAACATTATTGAGAAGTGTCGGTATGCAAGAAAAAGCTACAGATTAAAGGTAACACTTTAGTTTAAGGTCCAATTCTCACTATTAGTTAGTTACTTTTTATCATGCATATTATTATGATATTAGTAGTACTTATAAAGCACAAATTAATGCCTTATTCTGCATGACCATATTCTATATCCCATAATCCTACCCAATACCTAAACTTAACAAATACCTCACTAACTATTAATAAGCAGTAATTAGGAATTTATTGAGGCAAAAGTTGTAGTTAGTTAATAGTGAGAATTGGATCCTAATCTAAAGTGTGACCAGATTAAAATATAGAAGTGCCGGTATTGTGTATGGGTGCGCACCGCAAATATATTTCTCGCCACAGCTCCTCTGTAGTGAGAAACATATTTGGCATTATGTTTATGCCTAAACCGTATTTGTTGTATTGTTTATGCTTGCACATCAGGAGACTGTTTTCAATCAGTCTGTGTGGGTGAATTCAGTTGAATTCAGCAGTGGATGACTGTCACTGTTTATGAGAAGAGAAGTAGAGGATAAGGGAGGATGATAGTGGGGCTGGAGGGTGAAAGGGAAGCAGTGCAGGTCTGGGTGTCAGATGTAGATGCTGATGAGGCCTGAATGCAGGGCATGAGAGCATCCTGTGAAAATGTCAGCAGACAGCACAGATCGCAGTGCTGACAGCACCTTCTGAAGGAGGAAAGGCCACTGCCTCTGCGTCAACACTATCATGCATGCGCATTTCCTCAAAAGATCAATTCACATGGGATATTGTTTACTGCACAATACAGTACAGACATTTGTTTTGTCTTTAACCTGACAGGAGCATGAGAGAAACTTACTTTTTGTAAAGCATGCACATTTAAATTCCTGTTCTGGGTCATGACATCACAGTACTCACCAATGCTTGTAGCTCCCTTTACCGGTTTATTGCCTCAAGTAGACATTAAAATTTTCTGTGTGCACAGCAAGCATAAATTAATTAACAAGAGAGAAAACCCCCTGAAGCACACTAATTAATTAGAAAAGAAAATAGGTTTTCAGAGAAAAAAAGGCTTCATAAGAGCTGTAAGTGTCTGTCTTGTGGAAAGGACAGAAAGTCTAGTTATTTGTTAGAATGCAAACAAGTCACGTACAGTGGCATGCGGAGTGTTCAGAGTTGTCAAGCTCAGCAGGCCGGGCCAATAGTACCGCCCACAGTTCATCATTTATTCACCAACACAGCACGGTGTGTCTGCCTTGCATCCGCTTGCCTCAATGTTTCTCTTCTGCTGATTGTCTCCAGTATGCCATGACCAGTCACCTTTGATTGCTGCATCATCAGTTTTGTCAACCACTCCAAAAAATGATTCAAAAATCTGTTTATTAAACAAATTAACATATTATATTTGTTGTGCAATATGTATTTTTGTTTGCATGATTCCCTTGATGCTGTGAGTGGACAAGACACATGAGATGTATCGTTTATATAATTTACATATATACATTTGGCAGATGCTTTTATCCAAAGCAACTTGCATTGAATTTAAGGTACTGTACATTTTATCAGCTCTTGCTTTCCCTGAGAATTGAACCCATGACCTTGGCGTTGTTAGCACCATGCTCTACTGTTTGAGCTACAGGAAGACTACAGAAAGTTTACACTTTATTTCGATGGTCCACTTTAGACATTCTACTTACTTCTAAGTAAATTTGTGTCAACAAACTCTCATTAGAGTATTAGTAAACTTTACAGTAGGTGAGGGTTACACTCTTAAAAATAAATGTTGGAATGAAGAACCTTTAACATCTATGGAACCTTTCCATTCCACAAAAGGTTCTTTATAGTGGGAAAAGGAGATGAAAATGTTCTTCACACTAAAAAATTTTTTATTTTAAGAGCTGTTCACTGAAAGGTTCTTTTTGGAAGCCAAAACGGTTCGTCCGTGGCATTGCTATGAGAACCCCCTCTTTAAAACCTTTATTTTTAAGAATGTAAACTTAGGTTTAGTAGAATAATGCTGCCTTCACATGCTATCGAAATTATTGTAAATACGAGTTTTCTAGATAAAAATTGGACATGAGCATCTTCTCAAGTCGTATTTACCACTGGGAAGCTCGGGGATAATTTTGATACCCAAGTGCACAAGTTGGGCGAGCCAAAAACTTTAAACAAGGTGGAGGTGAGAATGATTGCTGCTGTGAATATTGCATAGAAACAGTCCAAAATTTGATCTTATGATCATTTCTCAACTGTGCATACGTGTGATTCATAGAATGAATGTACGAACAGAAAACGTGCATACGCCTCTCTTTCAGATGTGAAATCTATAAATCGAAAATGATCTTTTCAGTTCTTTGCCTTGTAACCGACACCTTAATGTCATTTACATTTAAAAAATCACTCGTCATCATCCAAATCCTTTCATTTATAATGGCAAGCTGCAAGAATAGCTTAGATTTCCAAAAACCTGCAGTACTCTGACAAGGAAAAGTGTGTATGTCTGCTCAGACCCTGTCAAACACGTCAAAGCCTTGGCATTTATGCGTATGCACACTCTAAGATCAAATCTGTGCATATGCATGCTTTATAAATGAGGCCCCTTGTCTTGTAATTAAAGTAGTGTGTATTTGTATTTGACCAAAAATCTAGAATTGTCAGCAAGCTGAGATAGATAGCACGATCAATGTTTATATTACTTAGACTCAGTTCCTCCCGTGCCCACGAGCACATTGGGCGACAAGTTTTCTCTATCGACGTCTATCCATCGCAGTGGCTGCGGCTTCATCCCATGACATATCGATGAGTTTAAGGTCGGCTATGAAAGTGCACCACGTCCGCGTTTACCGCCTGATTAGATCCAGTTCATAGCCACTTGAGGGAGGTGCTGCCGTGGCATGCGGAAGATAGGCCCCTTCAAACGGAGGCATCGATGATGAAAGGAGTTTACCTTATTCCAAACACGAGCCGACATGGTCTAGGTTCGGCTGGCATAGTTGGCAGTTGGACAGTTGACAGAATGATAGTCTTATAGCCGAAATTTGGGTTAGGGTTAGGATTAGCAATCCTGCTGCGAGTGTCCACTTCGGTGTCTCCGTTCCTGCAGAAAATGCTTCAAAGGTACGTGAAGCTATTTACGCTCTCAAGGGGTGTGTTGCTGACAGTCACACACCCTATTGGGCCGACTAGGCCTACCGGCATGGACTTCAATTTTTCTGTGTTAACTCGCAACCCGGTCTTCGCCGCTTCCTGGCTCAGGCGTGTCGTGGCTACTTGTAGTTGCGGATCATCTTCTGCAAGTAGCGCTACATCGTTCTCGAAGTCCAGGTTGGCCAAGTGGTAATGGTCAGTCCAAGGGATGCCAACCCCAACATGATCAGTTGACTTTTTCATAACGAAGTCCATCACTACGAGAAACAGTATGGGGGACAGAATACATCCTTGTCGGACATCTGTCTTGATGTTGAAAAAATCTGTTCAGCCCGATTTGTTCTTAATGCAGTATGACGACCGAAGATAAAGATCTTTAAATATGTCGACAAATGGCTCAGGTACGCCATATAGCCTCTGGACATACCAAAGGGAATCACAGTGGATACTATCAAATGCTTTGGTGAAGTCGATAAAATTAATGGTTCTGATATTCGACACGTTGTTCGATGATGTTTTGGAGGGTGAAGCATCTGGTCGCAGCATGATAGTCCAGCACGAAAACCCGCTTGTTCTTCTCAGAGTTGTTTGTCGAGGGCCACTTGGAGTCGACGGAGTAGGATGGTGCAGAACAATTTTCCAGGGACAGACAGTAGTGTAATACCGCACCAATTTGAGCAGTCTTGTAGACTCCTCTTTTTGGGGAACCGAACAACGACTCCATTTCGCCACTCGTCTGGGACTTGCCTCGACCTCCAGCACACACTGAAGAGAGCCGTAAAGAAACCATGTTCGACAATCACATCGCATTCTGCCTTGAGCATCTCCGGGGTGATCTCATCCAGACCCGGTGATTTCCCCAAGCGCAGCCTGTGGATCGCTGATCTTGTTTCTTCAGGCATGATTCCGCCAGTGTCTACAACAAGATCTTCTTGAGCTATCTCCCTGTCGAAGATGTATAGAATCAGTGGGTCAGGCTGATTTAGAACCTCTCAGAAGTGCTGAACCCAACATTGATCTTGTTTGGCCTGAGTTAGGAGCTTTCCAGCTCAGTCCTTGACTGGAAAACTCAGGGACCTCCCCCATCCCGAAAGATCATTGACAATGTGGTAAACCATGTGGGAGTCGCCACGGTTTGCAGCTTCCTGTGCCTCACGTCTTTGCCAAGTATCCATTCTTTCTTGTCATGGTGACATGAGCATTTCACCTGTTAGTCCATGGAATGTTTATATGGTTGTCAATAAATGGGACGCTAAACATTATTTTGGCTTTGATAAGATTTACCCAATAAATAGGCAAGAATAAACCTGGTGTCCTCCATGATTCATGTTCTTACCAACAACAAAGCGCTTGAATGCACCGAGCTCATAACCACAACTTCAAAAATTGGGAAGTAAATTTCCATGTGAAGGCAACATAAGTTGACACGTACTTGCAAAGGTACTTATAGTTAGCAGAATGTCTAAAGTCGACTATTGAATTAAAGTGTTACCCACCGTTCAAGTCGTTAATACAAATGTGCATGACAGGTTACCTGCTTAATTGTAGAACCTTTTTTTAAATTGCAGAATTACCATTAAAAACCCCTATTGCCTCAAAAATAGAAAGTGGGCACATGCATCAAGCTTATTCATAGACCTTTTAACATAATCTCTAGGACTCTCAGATATATCGTTTTGCATACAGTATATGTGCATCAACTTAATAATACTTTAGCCAGTAATAAAAAGCTACATTTCTTTTCCTTTCATAATTATGATGATGGATCACAGGCTATTTAGTAAACACTTTTTTTTTAAATCTGTGAGTGCTCTGAGAATAAGCATCACAATATGTGGTGTCATTGTGAGTCCTCTGTGTGGACGTCAGTGAATCCCTGGGCAACACAAGTGACGCATTCATGTGACCGAGGGGAGTCTGTAACACCTGCTTCCCATAATTAATCAGAAGTATCACAACAATTTGACATGAAATCTCATGGAGGCAACACACCTATCCACCACACAGCATAGATATACCACATAGTTCTGATTCAAACTGTGAACTTTTTGTACCCTTCACTGTTCTGCGCAGGTCGTACTAGGTCTGCTTGTAACCAATCATGTCCCCTGACACAGGCCTCAAGTTGTAGGAAGTAGTGCCTCTGAATGTTTTTTGTTTTTTTTGTCTTCATGGTTTCTGGTCAGGACAATTCACGATTTCTGATAAATCACTTGTGCACAGAAGAGTTTGGGAAGTTATGTTCTGGCAAAGAAGAGGCATATAAAAATTGAGATAATTAGGCATAAGGAAAAAATAAGTATGCACTCTGTAAACATGAAATATATCTTCCTGATTGCTTGAATTTACATTGGATGAAGAGATCATAATACACTTTTTTTTCTTCCCTACATTTCATCTCTACATTTGTATGAGATTCGTTTTCCATCAGCTGTGGTATCCTAAACACATCTGGATACCTTTCATTACCATTTTCAAAGCATTCGTCCAAGTCATCCTCTATTACTCCTCTATTACTCCCCTTTCTACTGCACCAAATGTCAACCAATAGAAAGAATCAGTTCAAATATACTTTTTGTGACAATTCAAAAAATTGGCCTGCCAAAAATGCTTCTGGTATTAATTCTCCATAACCGAAGCAGTTATTTTTCTTTTCTATGCCTGGCTGTTTCAATATAGGCCTATTGCTACTTGTCCTTACAGATACTATACTATACATAGCTATAGAAAATCATATCTTTGCATCGTAGACACTTTTGTTCCAGCTTCTTCCCTCTGAGTGGAAACAAAAATTGAGAGCATTAAAATCCAGAGTCAATCTGCTCAGTTTCTTTCCCCAGGCCATATCTATCATGAACAAGGACGCTGCTGTCATCGCTGTCTGAGAACTCATCCCAGTCACACGCTCTGAACATCATTTCCTTCATACCTGTAACATTACTTATGCATAAATAAATAGCATTTGACCTTAGCAATTTAAGTGTCTTTTTTTGCACTTCAAACTGTACTCTTAAATGTGTTTTGCCATGTGGTGTATGAATTTTAGAAGGGATTCTTAATGTTTTTACTACACAGAAGCAATTTCCACCTTCTACTGGAAAGAAATTATATTTCAAATGGACTTGATTTGTGCTGCTAGTTTTAGCTTGTTTAGCTCCTCCACCTCTGCCACATAGGAAAAGTTTTTTTTGGTTCCAAAAATGCAAGTCACTGCATTTTTTCAGTGTGAAAATACTACTAACACTGTATAAGCCCGCATCGGCCCAAAAACGGACTCCGACGCCCCCGGGCGAAGGTTAACGCGTGTATGCCTTTTCAGCGTCTCTGCTAAGTTAACTTAATTTCACTCGTTTAATCTGACTCCAATTTCAAATGATTATTACTCTTAGGTTGTGTTTCCAATTAGAAATTCATCATTAGTTAGGCATTAATTTAGATATTTGATGATTCTGGATATCCCATATTTCAATTGTTCAGTCATTAGGGACCCGATGCCGCACAGAGATACTCGCCCCGGGATTTTGCGGTAAACTCACGGACATAAACTCGCCAGTCTGATCTTCGTCAGAGGATGTAATAAGTTGGCTAATACCTTTAGTCGGTTGCCTACTGCTCACTCGAACAAAAGTGTATTTTAATTTAGCCACTTCCATACAACTTGCTAAATCAGCGGTAAACAGAAATCAAAAGGTCTTCAGATGAAGTGCCTACTGCTCCTTCATTCATGCGCCTTCAGTTTGTTCTACCCTGGACACAGATTTACGGTAGCATTAGCCTCCCATAATTTACTGGTAATAATGATATCAGGAGAATCCAGAGTAAATCAAATTTATAACATTTTATTTGTCAGGTAAAAGTGCATCGTGTCAATTACACAAATAACCAATTAAAGCCAATTCAGAAATGATAAATGCATAACATCGATTACTCAAAGAAATGCATATACACACAGTGATGGGTGAATGTCTTCAGACATTCAACCATCTCTGCATGAGGGTTTCTGGCTACAGAAGATCCCCCATGACTGCTTTGCACTTTACCTTTTATACCAGGACCAGAACAAAAGGATTATACATTTTTATTACACCAACACCTGTTTTGGGGGAAGAGGAGTGGGTTTTCACAAAAGGCACCACCCAAAGATAGGACAGAATTTTCCTTAGTTTTCAATCTTCTTCATAATACCAGTGACTGCTGTGAAATTGAGACCATTTTACCAATCGCACTGAGACATTTAAAATGATCCCAAACATAAAAAGGGAAAAATAATAAATCCACAAGTTACATTATATGTCTTGAAGAATTTTCAGTGACTTGAGTCAAGGGAAAGGAAGGAGGGTGTGTGTGTGTGTGTGTGTGTGTGTGTGTGTGTGTATGTGTGTGTGTGGAGGGGGAGGCATTGTCCTTTTGGGGTTAGGGCAAGGCGTTGTCCATTGCTATTTCTTTGAGATCTTCTTCTCTAGGTGAGTTTTATTGCTTTATTGCAGGATGCATGATCTCAGTTTTCGTTTAGCAGGAAAATCAAGCCTTACAACTGCCTATACTATAAAATGCTGTAGAATAGAGCAGAAGTATACTAAATGCACTTTTGTTTATATTCAGGAAAATGGCAGAGTGGTCTGATATGCCAAATTAGGGACGAGGCAAAGCTTTCTAACACTCTATGAACTGAGTATAACTATGATTCAGTATGTCATCACCACTGGTGTGACATGTAATGTATTTTAAAGTGCCCATATTATACTATTTTAAACGTTCCTAATTTTGGTGTCTCCTACAATAGGTTAACATGCATCCCAAGGTCAAAAACAAAACAAAACAAATCTCTTTTATTTTCTCATTATATACATTTCATTTCTCACAGTGTCCGTAACGGTTCGATAAAGGATGTGGTCTCTCTAAACCCCTCTTTTCCAAGAGCCTGCTCTGCTCTGATTGGTCTGATGGACCAGTCTGTTGTGATTGGTTGACCGCTAACTGCATATGTCGGAAACCAAACACCCATTGACAAATTTGAATTTTAGCTCTGGAGGCTTTGTCAGCACCTGATTCACAGTGATACTGGTGTTGGTCTTACCATATCAATCTCATCCTTTGGAAGTGTATCAAAGTGGATTTTGCTTTGACAGCAGAAAACAGTGTCTTCTCAACATGAACCACACAAACCAAACTCTTCCAGTCTTTTCCAGAAAATAGTTCCAAACAAATCCACTGTAGATCCATTGCAGGTCTCTGAGCAACACATTTCTTTACTGAGAGAATCCGAGACTCACTCATAAAGACAGTCTCTTACTTTGTCCTTGAATGAATCTGCCGTTTTGAACTAATCGTTTGACTGCATGATTCAATGAAACACTCATTAAGACAATCTGACCACCTTCTGGTGGTTTTAGTTCCTGGAGATGAGTAGCTCCATCAAGTTACAAGCTTTTAGACTGTGTGGAATGGACTTAAGGACTTAGGCCAAAGTTCCAGTAGGTTCCACCACCAAGGTCTATCTGTCCTCCCCCTTTTCATCTTTTTTTTTTTTTTTAAAGAGTGACATATGAAGGTAACCCATTCTTGGAATTTGCCCTCTGCATTTAACCAATCCAAGTTAGTGCACACACATTAGGAGTAGTGAGTAGTGAACACACACAAACTGCAAACTGTGGACACACACACCCGGAGCAGTGGGCAACCATTTGCTGCGCCGCCAAGGGGAGCAATTGGGGATTAGGTGCCTTGCTCAAGTACACCTCGGTCATGTATTATCGAAGAATGATTTATTCCATTAAGGTTCTCATGAGAGTAATGAATAAAATAAGTTTAACAGAGGCTAGTGAGAGCTGTGCAGGTAAACCTCACTCCCCTGGCTTCAAGAGGTGCGTTAGCGAGCAACGCCAGAGACTGTGGTCTTTAGTGTACTTGTTATAGTGTCTGCCTCCCATGCCGTAAACGCTGTTTCGAATCCCACTCGGAGTGGTGCGAAAAGAACTGGAGGGGTTACATTGGTGCCGTGACCCAGATGGGAGTGAGGTTAAGGGGGATTAGTGTAACGGAGGACACCTTGGAGTGGTGCAAGTAGAACTGGAGGGGTTACATTGGTGCCGTGACCCAGATGGGAGTGAGGTTTAGGGGGATTAGTGTAACGGAGGACACCTTGGAGTGGTGCAAGTAGAACTGGAGGGGTTACATAAGCAACTGAATGTTACAATTTTAACAGTCATTCATGAGCATGAAATTAGCTTCTTACATTTGATTCCTTCTTTAGCCTTGTTGTACTGTCAATGTCAATATGAAAAAGATTAGTCATAAATCAGTTTAGTGCCCTGTAGATAACTGTGTCCTTGTACATTCACTATGGTCCCTTAAGGTCCTTTTTTATAAACTTAATGTAATGTAGTTGAATTTCTAGGACCCAGGGGGTCTGGAATTAAAAGACCTCAGCTGCCCCTCAATTCCAGTGAGTTCCCACAGTTATTGCATTAGAAATGCAGCAGCAGGCACACTATAGCCTTTTCTTTGTATATAGAGTACAGTAGCATGTTAGAGTGAGCTGTGTCTCCTCTTCGACCTTGAGGAATTGATGTGTCGGTGTGCCGCAGCAGGGCAGAAACTCATAAATAAGAATGAAGGATTGCCCAAGGGGCCCTGAGGGTGTACCGTCAAGAGTGCAAGCACAAGCCTCAATGAAGACACTAAGCCTTTACCTCCTTGGCCACCTGAAGATTAATTACAACCGCCAGCACTGCCAACTGACCCCTCAATAAGACCTTGCCCTAGAACCCCCTCCTCCATCCCTTCTTCTCTTACTTCATCATGCATTTTCACTGCTTCCCAGGAACATTTTAGCAGGGCTTAAACAATTGATTATAATTGTGAATATTAATATATATTTTAATGTTTTTTTGAGGGGTTATATTGTTACTTATATCAGGGGTTTTCAGGGACCTCCAGGAGTTCTTGAAAAAATTGAGATATTTAATTAAATGTTTATTGCTTTTTTTAACTGAAAAAATCAGCAAAAATTCACAGACTCACTGAATCATCATATTTAGGGGTTCTTGGCATCAAACAGTTTAAAAACGGTTTCTCTCTGTCATATCTTTATTCAGGAAGGTCACGTTTCATTTGCTCTTAGCCAATTTTCTTTGGGAACAGACACAATGTAATGAACATGAGGTTCACAGGGGAACAGACACAGTCAGATAAACGTAACATATATGAACATGAGACAGTCTTTCCTAAAATAGGAACAAGCAGCATGATAATAGATTGTGGTGACAGGAAATCTGCAGGCTTTGTGGAAACCCTGTGGTTTTATGGTGTACAGCAGGAAATCGAGACACTGTATACTGCTATGGATGTTTTCATTCAGCAGTTTTTTTGTATCTTAAAGCTGCAGTGTGTGAATTTTTGCTCCACTAGTACCGCCGAATGGAATTGCAAAAATTATGATCCAGACAGGTTTCCCATACACTTCCCACTCATTCCCATCTTCCAATCATTGTTTGCATGTTCTCCTTTCAATAATGAAAATGACTTTAAATATGCATTGCACAGTGCAGAGATTGTCTGGAATGATCCACAATGCTAAAATCCTTTCAGAATACTGCAATGGAACACATTTCCCACATTAAAAATGGTATTGTGTTGGTAATGTTGGTTGAATGCACCATATACGACATTGTACATGCTGTTCTCCTGTTGTATTTTCCAAATAAAACAATGACTAGACTATAAATAAAACATGCTATATAAAAACCAACAGAGAGAACAAATTAAAACTAACCAACAAAAAAATATATATAAACCTAATAAATCCAGCTTCCCAGATATATAAGAATTAGTTAAAAAATATTTGGTAACACTTTATATTAGGGTACACATATTCACTATTAACCAAGCTCTAGTAACATTGTTCAAATTCAATTCATATTTTTCAATTCATAGTTTCAGTCACGTGACTGGCGCAGCAAAGGCCTGTCAATTTTCCATCTGTTTCAAATATTTAGATCACACACACATCAGAGTTGCCAGCCAGGAGACATGGGCAAAGCCTTAGAAATGGGTGTGGAGGAGGTGCTCTATAGCGCCACCTTTTGACTAAAGTTAGGGTTTAGTTTTACCTACAGTCACCAAACTCAGTATATATATTGTTCTCTTAAACTTTCTTTTTTAATTAACTTTCTAATTTAGTCTTTTGCTCCGACCAAAGGGAAGTCAGTTATTTTTGTTTGAATGTGGATTTTTTGAACCAAGCTCTCAGTTTTGAATACTGCTCCAAAAAGCCATCATATAATTCACACCAAACTTTTTCAACATGAAGTCAAGACATTAAGGATGCTAAATTGCGGACGGATGTTGGATATCTCAAACTGTTTGGCCATGGTGAGGCAACGTATTTATGGTGAAAAAAGGGAAACAGGAAGTGTGTTATAACTTCAGCAAACATTGACTAATTTTGATGAAACTTCAGCTCTGTGTTCATTGTGTGAGGCCGATCACATAAATAGATAGATGTCTTATTCTTCTTCTTATTTTCTTATTTCTTATTTACCTGCATACCAAAGCAAATTTCTTGTATATGTTGTACTTGGAAATAAAAGTGGATTCTGATTCTGACATGGATGTGACTATTGTGAGTCAAAGTCATAGCTCCACCAACTTGCAACAAGAAGTTGCTTTGAAATCGCCCTCTTATTTTTACGCAATTCGCTTCAAACTTCGTCAGAATAATGTCAAGACATGGCAGATGTAGAGCTGCGAAAGGATTCTTGATAACTTAAATACTGTTGCCATGGCAACACGTCAAACTTTTATAATATTCTTGGGTGTTTTCAGAAGTGCATGAAAGTAGACTTGTTGGCAAGTAGACACGGGCAAAGCCTTAGAAATGGACGGGAAGGAGGAGCTCTATATGGCCACCTTTTGACAAAAGTTGGGGGGTTAGTCTTACCTACAGTCGCCAAACTCTCTACATATTTTGTTCTCATTATTTTTGTCTCTCTTGGGTCCATCATCGCTGCTTGCAGCTATATTTAGAATTGGAATTTTTAAAAAAGCATTTTGAATTGCAAAATACCCTTGCAACAAAAAAATCTAAAAACAAACAAACAAAAAAACATTACAGTTTAGCATACTTTTAAAAAGAGTACTTTTTATGGAAATAATATACTTTAAACTTTAAAATATACTTAATTTCGAAGTGATTGTAATGTGTTTGGGCACTTAATTGCATGTACTTTACAAGTATTTTCATTTAAATTTATATTAAGGACATTTTTATATGTAATTTCATAATTACTTAAATTGCCTTTGAAATGTGGTTAAAGAGTACTGCTGAATGCACTTACAAACATTTATGGCACTTTTTAAAAGTGTACTTAAGTGTGTTAAGAAACATAGTCATGAAAGTGTACTCTCTTTCACTGCACTTAATGGCCTTTTATTTCATTAATATTATACTATTTTTATTATACAAGTGTTTTTTTTTAATATATACTTTACAAGTACACTACAAGTGCACATTCAATGCAATTAAGCACACTTCTTTTCCCAAGGGTACCACTGCTATGCATTATCATTATTATATATGCTATGCTATAATCATTGTCGTCAAGAACAGTAGCTCTTTCCTCCGCACTGCAGAGAAAGGTGAATGCTAGTGTCTTTCTCGCTTTTGGAGTATTGATTCTGCTAAACCTGCCACACCTGAAATAGCTCAGACAGCGCTGACACACACAAACAAATCTGAGAGTATTCTGTGCAAGGGGAAAATGATGGGCTAGAGCACAATATACCCATCTCACAGGTCTCATGTTTCTGTATCTGCATCTGCAGATGTGGAAAGGGTGGGTGTGCTTTCACACTGAGGTGCTGAGCTCTCGTGCATAACTAAAAATAGAGAAATTGTGCATGTTTCACCTCAGCCTCTCAGGGTGTAACCTACTTTTCTTTCTTAAAGTAGTGTGAGGTAATTTGCAAACCCATCCCTCGTATCCCTGAGTCAGCCATTAATCAAAGGCAGGCTGTAGTAGGCTGTGGAGGCCGGAGGGGGTGGTGGGCATACAGAGCGGACACATTAATCAACTATTGCACAGTGAAAGAGCTGAAAATGACAAAGCCGAGTAGCTGTGTTATCATCCCATTGGAGTCACAGAACACAGAACAGACTAAAGGAATAATCTTTACACGCTTGCTCTTCCAGCTCTGGCCCTGCTCAAACCATAGTACAGCAAACAGTCATCGACACGCCTCGGAAATCTGCTATTATAGTATTACACTTTTGAAAACAATCCAAATCCCATAATCCCACATATTTTGACACGGTATGATCAAAATGGGTGAATGAGCCCTATTAAAATAGACTGTGCAGCCAAACTTTGCAAACAATTGAGAGTAAAAGATTCTTGTTGCCAATGCTGCTACAATAAATCGCACGGGTCAGACATGACCACAGATTTAATAGCTTTATTTAAAGTTTTTTTTTTTTAATTCTGGCAAGAAAATGTTTCCATTATGCCTGACCTAAAACATACAGTTGCAAGAAAAAGTGTGTGAACCAATTGCAGAATCTGTGAAAAGTGAATAATTTTAACAAAATAAAGGAGATAATACAAAATGCATGTTATTTTTTATTTAGTACTCTCCTGAGTAAGATATTTTACATAAAAGATGTTTACATATAATCCACAAGACAAAAACAAATAGCTGAATTTATTAAAATAACCCGATTCATAAGTATGTGAACCACTGATTCTTCATACTGTGTGTGGTTACCTGATGATCCACGACTGTTTGTTTGTTTTGTGATGGTTGAAAACTGAAGAATCTGCAGGACCTGGAGAATTTTTCTAAAGAACAGAGTTCAGTTTAACTGTTCAGAACAAACAAGAGACACCATCACAAAACAAACAAACAGTCGTAGATCATCCAGGTAACCACACACAGTATGAAGAATCAGTGGTTCACATACTTATGAATTACTTATTTATTTTAATAAATTCAGCTATTTTTTTGTCTTGTGGATTATATGTAAACATCTTTTATGTAAAATATCTTACTCAGGAGAGTACTAAATAAAAAATAACATGCATTTTGTATTATCTATTAGACACGCTGGAAGGTCTCCCTCCTCTTTAGCCCGGAGGACACGGCTTCCGTGATTTCCAACAAGAAAGTCACATTTGGACTCGTCTGACCACAGAACACTTTTCCACTTTGAAATAGTCCATTGGCCCACAGGACACGACGGCGCTTCTGGACCATGTTCACAAATGGCTTCCTTTTTGTATGATAGTTGGCATCTGCAGATGGCACGGCGGATTGTGCCACCGACAGTGGTTTCTGGAAGTATTCCTGGGCCCATTTAGTAATGTCATTGACACAATCAGTGTCGTCTGAGGGCCAGAAGACCATGGGCATCCAATAAAGGTCTTCGGCCTTGTCCCTTACGCACAGAGATTTCTCCAGTTTCTCTGAATCTTTTGATGAAGTTATGCACTGTAGATGATGAGATTTGCAAAGCCTTTGCAATTTGATGTCGAGCAACATTGTTTTTAAAGTATTCCACAATCTTTTTCCACACTCTTTCACAGATTGGAGAGCCTATGCCAATCTTTACTTCTGAGAGACTCTGCTTCTCTAAGACATCCCTTTTATAGCTAATCATGTTACAGACCTTAAATCAATTAACTTGTTAGTTCACCCAAAAATGAAAATTCTGTCATTTATTACTTACCCTCATGCCGCTCCACACCCGTAAGACTTTCGTTAATCTTTGGAACACAAATTAAGATATTTTAGTTGAAATCCGAAGGTCTTACGGGTGTGAAACGGCATGAGGGTGAGTAATAAATGACAGAATTTTCATTTTTGGGTGAACTAACCCTTTAATTAGTTGCTAGTTGTTCTCCCAGTTGAATCTTTTCAAAATGTCTTGCTTTTTCAGCCATTTGTTGCCCCAGTGCCAACTTTTTTGAGACCTGTGGTATCAAATTTGAAATGGGCTCATTTAGTGTATAAACGTGTAACATTTCTCAGTTTAAACATGTGTTATGTTATCTATGTTCCAAAATTGTGAATAAAATATAGGCTCATGTGATTTGAAAGTCTTTTAGTTTTAATTTTATTCAAATTTAAAAAACGTCCCAACATTTCCGGAATTCGGGTTGTAGTTCTATATTAAATGTGAACATCTCACTTGCACAAAAACACATTAAGTATTCCTCAGAATGAACAAAAACAAAAACAGTGAAATGCAAACTCAGAATATCACGCAAACTTCCAATATTATTTAACATAGTTATGTTAAATAACACAAATATACTCTATGTATTTAATCTCACTTTATTTACCAATCTTTTTGCTGCTGACCTTCAATGATCTAACTTCCTTCTCCTGTATCTGTTTCTTCTTTAATCCAGAATGGCAGCACAACTGAAAAGTTAGTTTGAGCTGCGCCCTCTACTGTACAGGAGTAAATATGCATTTCCTTTAAGCCTGAGGCTTATTCATTTCACTTTTGGTGTGAAAGGACCTTAACATTTACCAAAATAGAACATTTTTGTTATTAAAAAACAAACAAGCAAGCCCAGCCCAGGTGAGAAAAAAGTACTAACGCAAATGTAATGCATTACTTTTCATAAAAAAGTAACTAAGTAACGCAATTATTTACTTTTTTAGGGAGTAACACAATATTGTAATGCATTACCTAAAAAGTAACTTTCCCCAACACTGCTTGTCCCATATACCGTTTTTTTTTTTTTTTTTGCCTACAATATAGTAGGGAAGAATACAATTACGGATGCAGGCAAGGACAGGAAGAACATGACAATGTCATTAAGGAGACAGGCTAACGTTTGTTAAAGGGATTTTTATTTATTTTTTTTTTTTTAACAAAAGACTGACAGGATGAAAAGGGAACTTGAAAAAAACAAGAAAATAATTTACCAGTTATACCAATATTCCCAAGAAACGGTTTTGTTTGAAATATTTGGGTGAGATAAATAAATAAATTAATAAAAAATTAAGAAACACCTGGAATACTTCTGAATACATTTTTCATTGTAGACTTTAGTGCATAGCACAGCAAAAATGCCAACATAAATATTTAAAATTTCAAATGTGTAGGAAGGCACAATTCAAAGCTGGCTTTTTTATCTTTCAGTTGTTTAGTCTATCTTCTCTGACTCAACCTCCTTCGGTGGGATGTTCGCCATGGCTTAATCGCTCCAGGTGGTCTTCTGTAAGTGGAGCAGTGCTGATGGTGACTAATAAGGCCAAAGTGCCAGTTTATGTCCCTGAATCCCTGAGTATATATGCATGCTGTTTTCTGCAGGCTGGTGGTGCAGTGACTCCTGTTGCCTTTAGTCTGGCTGGTTGGTTTCCTCTTTAACCTCTTGAGCTGTCATCACCACTGTAAAAAATAAATAAATAAAATACACAATTGCCAGGATTTACTTTGTACTGTTTAGTGTTTGAACAACTGTGCGATGCATATTAGTAAGAGAGGATACACTTCCAGAAGCTCATGCGTGACAAAGACCAGTTCTTACTGATGCCAGAGCTTTGATCTATTAGTCATCAAATCTGACTCCCTCTAAAACTCTGATGTGAAAGAGATTTTGATAGAACTCTTCATTATTATAGATCTTGTGATTTTTTTTTTTTGTCCATAGAGTCAAAATCCCTTTCAAGGAAATTCAGTTCACTTGGCGGCCATCCCAGAGAGGCACAGATCACTATCAAGAACATTCTTGTTCGTTGTTTCTTGCCGGTGGACGTAACGAACGCGGCGTCAGTTTAGTTTTTTTCCGTAAGTAGAATAGGGAAGGCGTAGGACATACAGGGTAAGCTTTTTGAAGAATACGGAAAGCAGAAGCACGTGCAAGGCGATAATTTGTGTTTATAAAGCATATACATTTGTATTTGTATTATATTTGTATGTTTCGCTAGATAAGACCCTTATTCCTCGTCTGGTATTGTTTAAAAGACCTTTGAAGCTGCACTGAAACTGTAATTTTGACCTTTAACCATGTGGAGTCCATTGAAGTCCACTATAAGGAGAATAAAAGATGAACATGACGGCACATGCTAGTGGATGAGTTGAATCAACTCCACAGCAACTACATAAATTTATCCACTAACATTCAGAAACGTCCAGTTTCATTCTAAAAGTTGTAACTTCTTCCTGAGTCTCTCCATCAGTGTCGACTCCGGTTTGAACAATGTAAGGCTGAACACCGTTACTGACAATCCTCATTTTGGCTGCGTGAGATTCTCCACTATAATTTTTAAATATACCTTTACTATTTTACTATACTTTTAAGTTCATTGCAAGTGCACATTCAATACAATTTAGTGTCATTCTTTTCCACAAGGGGAGCCTACAGACACTTTATACTTCATTAAAGGGGACCTATTATACAAAATCCACTTTTGCATGGTGTTTGGCTATAAATGTGTGTTGGTAGTGTGTGTACACAACCGCTCCTTTTTTTTTTTAATCCCCATAAATCATAAGCAGTGTCTCAGAACAAGCCGTTTCCAGATCCCTGGCAGTGTGACGTCACAAAAGCCACAAGCTCCGCCCACGACTGTTGACAGACACTGCCGTTTTAACATAGAACCGCCCTGAGCGAGTTCACAGCGAGTTGTACACAGTCTGCCATTGCTGCACTGATAAGAACGTCTCCCAAGTGTTTAAGGTGTTCTGTAGCTGGATGGATTAATCCACAGAGCTCTTTCCATTTACTCCTGAAATCTGAGCCGCTGAAGACTAGGTGGATAAATTATGTTTTCCAAGAAAATGCTCCTTCAGCTCTACCGAAATTCGTTTATGTCTGCGTGAATCATTTCACACCGGACTGTATTGTGAACGAATGTCAGTACAAAGAGACGATACAAAACAAGGATAGATCAGTAACTGTTGGTGATCCAGCTTACAGTCTCCAGAGTGATACTGGATACGGCAGTAATGAAGGTGAGAGCACTTTATTACAGTTCATCGGAGTTGATTTACAGATATAAAGTTTACCAGTTTATTAAGCACCACCTGAAAAGGCATAAGGTCTTTATATATTTGTTCACTGTTAGTTGTAACGAGTGTTTATGTGTTATTCAATGTGTATGTTGATGATAATGAGAGAGAGAGAGAGTTTATGGATAATATTTTAATGCACACTTGCAGTGTTTTATTAAGCTCTTACAGTGATTTCTAGGGTGAAAACGGACGCTTCATCTTATGTGTGAAGTACAATAAACATCATAAAACTCATCGGTTAAGTTTTGGCCATCATTCAGACGGGGTCCGGTACAACAGGCTTGTATTAAAAACAAGAAGACAATATAAGTTATAACCGCAAGTAAACTCAACTATTCTATCTCCATGCAGCATATATTTGCAGTTTCTGACATTATAGTGCGTCCTGACTGACTCCTGACACCGGAGAATCAGCTCTTGAAGCTCCGCCCTCTTAGGCTGAGCGCAGCAGCTCATTTGCATTTAAAGGGCACACACTAAAATGGCATGTTTTTGCTCACCCCCAAAAAGTGGCAATTTTAACAGGCTATAAAAATGATCTGTGGGGTATTTTGAGCTGAAACTTCACACACACACTCTGGGGACATCAGAGACTTATATTACATTTTGTAAAAGGGGGCATAATAAGTTCCCTTTAATGATAAAGTTGACAGTTTCTGTGGCCTGACAGGTAGGATCTACAACACAAATGCCTGCCTACAGTTTGTCAGTTTCTATGGCTTACTCAAGATTCTCTACCGATCTGTGGGGTCCATGATCATTACTAGGTAGTCAGCAGCTCATTAGGTTTTGGAACAAAGCTTTAAACTATGTTCTGTTTCTGGTAGGCATGCATTTTTTTTAGGTTGTTTTCTTGATATTGACGTGAAATTTGGGGATTCTCGGCAGTGTGCATGTGAATGTGTGTATCACTGTGTAATGAGATTTCAGGCCAGGTGTTTGTGTTGGGTTCACTGCTCTAATTGGGTTTCATGTTCTTCAAGAATCCTTGCACTGCACACACAGTCTTTGATCTTTCTCCAGGCTGTCGTTGATGAGAAGGTGGGAACACTCATTAGCTTTGAGGTTTTTGCTTATCAAATGATGGCCAGTAATTAAATCCAAACATATTGGGATCTCATCTGTACATGCATAGATACAGATACAAACTTGCATGGGTCTCAATACACACAGGTCTAGATTCATGCCGTCTTCACCCGGATGAGTATTGCAGTGGGCAGATATAATAATAGACTAATGGAAGTGCATTAGACAGACTCATTTACTTCTTTGAAGTGAAGAACTCATGTTCTTATAAAGCTATTACTAATCAAACTTCCACCTCCATTCTTAAATAGATATGCCTACATAATATGTAATTTAATTGATATAATATCTAATTATAATTGTATGCTAGATGATTTCATCTCCAGATGCTTCTCTGATCCCCCTTAGTATCGCAGATAATCTACTGAATGATTTGTATTTTCTTAATATGGAAGAAACTATCTTCATGCATCTTTAGACAGAGGCACGGCACCAAGTGAATTCATTCAGAAGTTTTACATTTGCAAAATATCTAATGGCAAGAAATCAGGTAATAAGCAGCAATCGCAAGCTTGCATTTTTGACAAAATAATCCTATATATATATATATGTTATATATATATGTGTGTGTGTGTATAAGGACCTCATTTCTTTTTTATACATGTTAGCATGGGTAAGACGGGCAAATCTGTCCTGAATTAGTCTGAAGAAGTGGTCACATTTACCGTTGCTTAGCAAAATTTGCAACTTATTATTTGACTGACAATGGAGCACAATAAACAAAAATAAACCTGATTTAGTTCTGCCCAGTAATAAATGATAAAAACCTGTGCTTCCTGACTGCTGTGTACTATACTGAGAAAAAAGAAAAAAAGATATCTTGGACCAACTTTAAAAAATACTCTAATTTGTTAAAGCCAAATTTATTTTCCTAAAGACGTAAACATTCAAACAAAGTAAAAAGAATATTTATTATGAAGTCCAAACTTAATCAATATAATTCCTTTAAACATAAGCCAAATGTTTCTTAATGTAGCTCAATATATTTATTTACTTATTTGCTTTTTACAACTTAATTTCAACAACAAAAGCTAAATTAGCGAATTAGTCGAATTATACATTTAAGATAAAAATAAAACATTTAGTTCGCCAGTGTTTACTTTTGTTTACTTACTATAAATAGACAACTTAGAAAGATCTTAATGTTTGTTGTGAAGTCTTTTTCAAAATATGCATCACATGTTTTGTTGTGTACTAACACACACACACAAACCCACAATAATTTCTGCAGTCTGTGAAGCTAGCCAGTATGTGTTCTGCACATCAAGCAAAAAGACTATTTAAACAAAACTGGTACATCCAGGTATTTTCTATTTTTACTTTGTTTGTTTGTTTTTTGACCTTGTAATGCTTAATCAAAATGTCATATTCATGGCTTGACGTGACCTTTTTTTGCTCACCAGCCACTGTGGTTTGTGGTTTCCAAAGTTACTAGACTCTCAGCATTTTCACTGGCCACAATTTTGACATCAATACCATGGGGAAAAACTGCCATATAGATTTGTATAATATTATCTCATAATTTGGCAGCAGGTATATTACGCTGCTGTCACTTTAAGACCTGACGCATGGATCATTTATACTGTTACACATGTTTTCTTTCTCAACTGTTTACGTTCACTTAAAACATAACTGACTGTGTTTACGTGAATACTAGCAAAGACCTGCATTATGTTGTGTGTATTTGACTGTTTAAGATCAATAAGCAGCGAAAAAGAACTCAATTTAGTACTGAGAAGCGGCTTTATGTGGCACACTTTGGATGTGAGAACAAAATCTGTGGGAATGAGTAAAATTATACTCAATACTTGCAATCCCACGCTGAAATTCAAGCCCTGTAACACCAACAATATTCATCTGGAGCAAATGAAACGGTGGGTTTGTGTGTCGACTCTCTGTTGGAGAGATGAGAGAGAGAGAGAGCAGCTGGTATCGTGTATTGGAAGTGTTTCAGATATTTCAGTATCGTTGACAACACTACATTGCACTTACACTGGACTTCTTCAATCATTAAACCTCACCCCTCCACAATCTTACATTAATTCAAAATCCATCTCAAAATCCAATCAATAACTGATGCATAGAACTGAGAGCCTCCCTACGTTTATTTTCTTTTTCGATAATCCATTACAGATCTGTCATTATCATGACTTTAAGAAAAAGATGAGGCTCCACTGTAGATACCGAGGAATATCTGGGATATATCTACTTAATGAAGAGTACATTTATAGTTATCATAAAAATATAGAGCTATTGAAATAAGTGACATTTGCACTCTTCATTTCCACTGCTTAGACAGAACTGTTGTACTTGCAATACCAAATTTATTCAGTCTTGACTAGTTTAATTTGCATGTATTATTTGTGTAATCAGCCTTGGGTGGTTTGCACAAGATTACAAGTTTTCACTACACCACCTTAAGAATAATGCCCAAGGAAATCAGTTTTCGTAATGCAGAGGAATTTATTATTTACATTTATGCATTTTCCAGATACATTTATGCATTTTCCAGATACATTTATGCATTTTCCAGATGCAATTATCCAGAGTGAATCACATTGCATTGAAGGTTTATATTTAATCAGTTCATGCATTTCCTGGAAATCAAGCCCGTCGGCATCGCAAGTATAATTGCACTAATGTTTGATGAAATGACTGTCTGACTGTTTGAGTTGCTAATATATTCTGTGTATTTTGTCTGATTGGCTCTCGGGGTTGGCTCTTTCGACTTAGCCAGTAAGCAAACACCAAGAACGATTTAGCAACATAGCAATGCTCTGGCAAAACTGCATTGTGGCAGCGGGTTTTACACAAGCAGCCAAGTCTGTTTGCATGGTATATTAAATAAAGTGAAGCGTGAGTGAACAGACAAACAAACGATCCATGTGGAATAAGTAGCATGTACAGAGTGTTTATGAGGCGTGTTACTTTGAGCGTGATGTTATGGCTGCCATGAACTGAAAGTGTTACCTCTGGCTGGCTTTGAGACATGATTGAAAGAGGCCTCTGTCTGTGAGCACAATTAATGGTGTCCATGGCATCTGAACCCAACACTGTCCGACTAACAGAGTGTGATGAATCCACCTCTGCCTGGGCTTTACTTGACATCTGTACATTGATCCTAGAGTTTCATCAGGCCTCAGGATTGAAAGGCCAAGCTGTGAGGCATAAATTTTCAAACGTGTGCGTCTTTAGCTATAAGTCACAATGAATCTTGTTCCTCCTAACCTCAGCCTTCTCTGGACTTCACGCACAATACAAGGCTGTAATTCTAACAGCAATAATGTTGATATCGCCAAAATACAGGTTAATCACACTGCTGTTTAAGCAAGATGGGAACCTCTGCAAATAAAATAGACACCTTATTTATTTATTTATAAGTCTATAATGTTCACCAAGGCTGCATTTATTTGATCAAAATACAGTAAAAACAATTACACTGTGAAATATTATATTTGAACATATTTAGGGATTCAAGCGTGCAGCGCTAAAACCCTATTGTAATTGTTAAGATTTTTATTATTATTATTATTATTATCCCGCCGTAAAACTGATCGTGCAGACCAAACCGTAAGACCTAGAGACTTGAAACCTGGCCAGATGGTGGGTCTCAATTTGGGGAGAGCCTGACAAGGTATGACTCCGATTGGCCAATAGTGGGCGCTACAGCGATCAACAATGCGAAACTGCTCAGAAAGCCGGGTGCACACTGTGCGATTTATAGTAGTCCTTTACGATTATTGCTTGTCAGACTGTACGTTCATGATCCTCATGTCACACTGTGGGATCTCAGCTGTCATTTATGTCAGACTGTACGACAGTCAAGACGCATTAAAAATGGATGCACGCATTTAAAACTTGTCCGGAGTTTTACACCATCAACCCATACACGTTCGGTGACTGTGAGCTGCATTACACACGGGACTGAAATGGTGGCTAACAAAGAAATCTCTAGCGTTAATTTTGATCACGGCTTATCTTGAAAAACAAAGACAATTTGACGTTCGTCATAGGAGAAGTCACACTGCAGGACTGTGTGCCAAATCTTTTGACACTGCCAGAATTTCGTCTTAGGTAAAATTTGATCGCAACGGTCATTAATCGGCTGTCGGTGAACATGTCAAACTAGCGATCAAAGACTACAGATTCTAGGCTAGGATTATAAGAATCTTTTAGGATTTGCAAAATTTGTCTCGGATAACCAAATCGTGGCCAAAATCGCACAGTGTGCACCCCGCTTAGCTCCTAGACCGTTTGTCGTACACTCAAGTGTCTTATATCATTGGATTCCTTGGCTCAAGACGAACAAAATATATCTCCGATTTCATTTCCGCCATTAAAAATGTTCCGCCATTTTGAATTTTCTGAAAAAAATACTTTTTCGAACTCCTCATAGGCCGTTTGTCTGATTCACTCAAAACTTGATATACATCATCTTCCTGGCAAAAAGTTATCGGTGATTCACTCTCGTGACGGAACGCCAAAACTTTCACTTAATTGGTCATAACTCTTGAACGAAATGAGATATTTTCACCACACTTGTCATACTCACGAGTTCATTCTGTGGTCATCCCAAAAAAAAAATGTGGAGATTTACCACTTGGTGGTGCTATAATATGAGAAAAACATTTAAATCATGACAACTCTTGGAGTGAATAGATTAAACCAGCATTTTATTAGCATGGAGCATGGAATGTACATAGGCTTGATTTTGGCGGATGAGATCTGCTACGCTGCTGAGCAAATACATAATTGTTCAGCTTTGTCAAAATAAAAACAAAGGAAAGGCTGCTGCAGAATGATAGAACCCTCTCAAAGCAGCGGACCTCTGGTCCATGCTACACAAATAAGGAAGCAGCCGAGTCACTACACCTAAAACCCCCACCCAGCAGATCTGAATGCAAAATATGTGTACTGCTGCTGCTCCGTAGAGCTATAAGCGTGTGTATGGCTATCTATGTGTGCCTGGGCCTGCTTTGCCGAATGGCTTAACACTAATGAACTTACCTATAAATGTGCATCTTACCTATTGGCCTAGATATAGTAGTTACTGAGCAGACTCAATGCATAAATAACGTGCCTTATACAATGTGACAGGATTTATCTACTGTAGTGTGCTGTTTTTTTTGTTGTTGTTTTTTTTGAGTGAATTGAGTGTAAATGGAAAAATTACTTGGAAGCCCAACCCCTGCCACCTGAACACCTGCTGTAAGGAACAGTGGGTCTTGGGGAGTGGCGTTTCTCCGGGATTTCAGATGTCGTGACATGGAAGAAAAAGGGCAAAACAAAGAATTAATTCCGGATGATAAAATGTGCGACACTTTGTTGAATTTGTTGGTTTTTGAATGCTTTAAAAGTAAAGAGAAATGGTTTTTGAACAAGGTGATGTCGGCCATAGTAAGATCGATATCAGGATTAAATGATAAAGATTTGCATGCGAATTCCCTGCACCTTAAAAACCCTTCAGGAGCAAGGACCACGCCACAACCATAAATGTTGGAGAATTATTTATTAAAGAAAGTTAGGGATGAATAGGGATAGGATGAAGAGGAAGGGGAAAGGGATGGTAATCGGTTAGGGATGAATAGGGAGAGGATGAAGAGTAATCAGGTTGATCCGGGCGTCTAATGTTGGTGGCCGGGAGACTCAGTGTGGGGGCATCATCTCAGTTAGATGTAGGCCGAGTGATTAGGACCCCTCGATACAACCTGAAAGGGAAGAGAACAGGGATGGTAAGGAGGGTTGAATGGATGAGAGAGGGAGGGAAAGGGAGGGTTCGAGAGAACGAGACAAACAGTACTGTAGGGGGCGGCCCAATATAAGAAGGTTTTGAGAAGTCAGGTGATTGGTTGAGGCGTGGCCCCGCTCCCGAACCTCAGTTAACCATTTAACTCCAGATAAAAGGCTGTGAGAAAAACTGCCTCTAGGAGTGTGTTGGTATAAAGATCAAAAACACACTTTCTGAGACGGTGAAGCATTTTGTGCAAAAGAGGTAGAGTAAAAGGTAACCGTTGTCTTTGGTTGCTGGAGAAGTCTTCACGATACCATTCAATTGCAGATGAATAGCGGGATGTTTGAAGAGGCTTGGTGCAACGAAGATGGAACTGAATGCCTGTCAGTGAAGCTTTGATGGAAGGGGGTTGTAATTTGCGGGAATTAACACAGTAGACCATGAAGGCGGCTAGCACTTTGAAATTTATTGGAAAAGGGGAAAAAGCGAAAGCGGCACAAAACATAGAAAAATGTGACCAGGCTTAGTCGTAAGATTCAAGGGTGGATTTAGCCATTCCTTTTCTCATGAGTTCTTTTGCTTCCGCCAGATATGAGGCAAGGCTATTCAATCTAAAATCGTTAGGCGAAAAGGAGGGGATGGAGCGCTGAAAGAAAGGGCGTCTAGGCAGAGGGAGCGAAATTCCTGAAATTTTAAATGGGAAAGAGCGTCAGCTTTGTTATTGTAAAAACCTGGAATAAATGTGGCTTTAAGAATGAAATTCTTTATGATACTAATCCAGATAAGGCATCTGATTAAACGATTGATGAAAGGAATGGCTGAACAGCTTTTGTTGATAATTTCTACGGCAGCTTGGTTATCGCACAGAACGGTGATCTTTTTCCTAGACCATTCGTTTCCCCAGAGTAAACATGAGATAACAATGGGGTAGATTTTGAATAGCACGGTAGATTTTTTATCAGATGCAAGGTTAAGGATCTCAGACGGCCATTTATGCGCAAACCACTTGTTCCCAAACATCCCCCCAAAACCTATGGATGGAGCAGCGTCTGTGAAAAATTTAAGGGAACTAGAAGTTTCAAAAGTGTCTTTGTAAAAGAAAGAGATTCCGTTCCATACATTTAGTAGGTGGGTCCAGAAACATAATTCAGAAAGACATCCTTCATCTAGCGTGATTAGATCATGTAGATTGGTAACATTTTTTGACAAATCTGAGAGTCTGGATATGAAAGCACGGCCGTGAGGGATAATTCGCATTGCAAAATTAAAGTGACCTAATAGGGACAGCATGTCTCGTTTTGAAAGATATCGAACAGCCTGTAATTCAGAGATAATTTGGCGAATGCGTTTGCGCTTTTCTTCTGGAAGGGAGGCTTGCATTGTTTTACTATCCAAGATAATGCCTAAAAATTCAAGACGAGTAGATGGACCAATTGTTTTTTCTTTGACAAAGAAATTTTTAGTTTGGAAAAAATTCTCTTGCGTTTAGATAGAGAGCGATCAGCGGGGGAGTTGGGAAAATCGACACAAGAAAATCGTCGAATAAATGTAAAATGAAAGGGAGTTTACATTTGTTTAGCAGAATCCAGCCCAAAGCTTCCGAGAGACAATCGAAAATCTTAGGGCTACCGAAAGTTAAACGCACTGCAAAGTACATTTTAGATCTCCATCTGACACCGAAAAGGTGCCATTGAGAAGGATGTAGCGGCATGATGTTTATTCATCTTTTGCAATGTTGCGGGTTCTTGGATCTGCGGGGACAAACACTTCTAGGATGACTGTCGCCGCACAAAGAACAGCAGTGAAGAAATCTACATTTGGTGTAAGGGCACACTGATTCATTAAAGTTAATACAAAAAGAAACAGCAGAATTAAATGTATCTTTCACCTGTTTAGAGTGACAAGAAGTTTTTGCAGGAAGGTTGGAACTTCGCTGGGTTTGAAGGTATGCCGTTCTGGGGCATAGACTTTCGGTGTGAGAGAAGGAGCCGCAAACTGAACATGAAATCGCTCTGTGGCCGGTAAAGTGCCAGCTGATCAGTTCGAGGTCTTTAACTGACCAGTCAAGTTTTTGGTTGAAACGGGAGATATACATAGCTGCTTTAGCTGAAAAAGTATTTATGGTATTCGTAGAAGAGTGAGCTGTCGTAGTTAAGCGCAAGATCTGAAATGATGGCAAGATTAGTGTCTAGTTCAGCTCTTCTATCGGGGAAAACTTTGCATAAGGTGTCCCTGTAAACACCGAAAGCTACATTGAATTCAGCTAGAGACAAACTTTTGGACAGTCTTGGGTCACAATCTTTAAGGACAACAGAAATGTCTCCACAATCAACGATGCGTTTATCAATTGCATTAGAAGAGTAAAGCAGGATTTTGACAAGATTGATATCGTTACCTGAAATTATCTGATTTCTCAGGTTGTGAGGGTTTGCTGCTGCTGGAGAAATGAATGGAGACCTGTTTGGTGGAGCTGGCAGCGCTGAGGCGAGGCTGTGCAGTGGAGATAAATCGATGCACGATGATACGTTAACTGTATGATGATCTGTCGGAGGTGCACTGTATGTCGAAGGAGAAGGGCTGTTCTTTTCCAGAGTTGAGACTCTGTTCTCCAGTTTGCCGATAGAGTCCCTGATTTGAAGGAGAACAGAAGGTATGGGATCATTGTCATCCGAAGGGTCGCTGTGGGACTTTTTTCCTGGAGGAGTAGCAGCGGGTGGAGTTGTATGCTTGCGCTTGGCCTTGGCTTTGGCCGGTGCAGGGCTTGATGGAGGAGGAGGAGGAGGAGGAAGCTGGCTTGGAGCAACTTCGGGAACAGAGAGGAAGAGAGCAAAAATTTCTTGGTAGGATAAACTAGTTTTAGGCGTGATGTTCCGATTGAAGAGGTATTCCAGAATCTTATGTACTGGTCAGTCGTTGATGGAAACCTGGCGTTGAGCCAGACGAACTCTCCGGCGTATAGAGCTGTGGGGAGCTGTCTGGATCGTTTCGGTGGAAGGAGAATTTGGGTCCTCTGTATCAGAATCCGGATCTGGCTTGATCTACCAGAGATAATACCTCATCGACCTCCAGATGAGACATTGTTCCAAGTAGGTAGATTGGAGGCAACAAAAGGAAAAATATGATAGGAGTTCTCATATCGTGCGGCGTACTGATCACAGCTAGGATACGGTATAAATAAAGCTACGTAAATGAGGAAGTACCTCCAATTGGTTGGTGTCGTAGTACTGAAAGAACCAATCAGTGATTGATAGAGTTTCATGACTGAACTAACCCTAACCCTATATAAAGCAGCAAACTACGCAACTGTTAGTCCAAATGACTAGAAAATTGGCATGCATTGTCTTTGTCCTAGTTGCCTTGATGATTTTATGATGACATTCGTGTACCTCGAAAAACATGGCTGCCATCGGCCTATAAAATTTTAACACCTCTTAGACCAGGTTAACGGAGGCCAATGGGGATGAAACTCTGTGTTTGACTCGTGGCCCTAGAGGTCTGTGCGAAGTTTGAAAGAGAATGGCCACTGGGTGGCGCAATCGTGTTTTAGACCCAATATATCATGCAACGTATCACACATACACACAATATTCATATCATGTTGAATCTCCTCATTCTGAACAACTTTGCCTCAGGAACCACTGCTGTCAAACAAATTGTTCGTTAAACATTTGCGATTATTTGAAAAATCCACTTTTTCGAACTCCTCATAGGCCATTTGTGCAATTTGTTCAAAACTTGACATGCATCATCTAGAAACACTCATGGGAAAAAGTTATCAAAAGAATTTTGATTGGTGATTCAGGTTCCCAACAGAATGCCAACACGTTTGAATTAGCAGTTGCCTTTTACTAAAATGGTTATATCTCTTGATTGCAAACAAAAAAAATTTAGCGTTTGGCCACTTGGTGGCACTGAAATAGGAAAATAACTTGAAAACCACTACATCTACACAACAGTTAGTCTGATTGACTTGAAAATTGGCATGCACTGTCCTTGTCCAAGTTGCCATGATGGTAAAGCGATTGTCCACTTGGTGACGCTATAACAGGAAAAAACAGGAAAATGACTATAACTACGCAATCGTTAGTCTGATTGACTTGAAAATTGGCATGCAGTGTCTTGGCCGAAGGTGCCATGAACATCTATAAGGACCTTCATGTCTCTCAAAAAACATGGCTGCCATTGGCCAATGAAATTTGAGAACCTGTTATACCAGGTTAATGGAGGCCGATCAAAAGGAAACTTGGTGGGCCTGTTTGACTCTTGACTCTAGCGGTCTGTGTGAAGTATTAAAGAAATCAGCCACCGGGTGGCACTATGTATCACACATAAACCATATTCCTAGCATATGTTGAATATCCTCATTCTCTATAACTTTGCCTTAAGGTCCTAGGTATTTCACTCAACCTCAAAACCACTGCAGTACAGTTCTCTAGATTTTTTTAGGTCAATAATTATACTGTGTACCATTTGGATAGCCATAACTGGATCATTCAGAAAATTGCCATCTCCAAATGTACCCAAAAGCCTCTAAATCTTAAATGCTTTCGTGTCGGCCTAGACCCTAATACCATGATGATTTGATGCTCAATAAACATTTAAAATTATTATTAACGTTGACAGTTGTGGAAAATGTGATACACTACCATCCAAAAGTTTGGAAAAAAAGAGAAATTTATACTTTTAGTCATCAAGGAAGCATTAAATTGATCAAAAGTGACAGCCAAGATATTTATAATGTTACAAAATTATTGTATTTCAAGCAAATGCTGTTCTTTTGAACTTTCTATTAATCAAAGAGTAAAAAAATATTAAGCAGCAAAGCCTGTTTGCAAAAAATAACAATAATAATCATTATTAATAATTGAGCACTAATAATTGATAATAACTGAGCGCTGAATCAACATGTTAGAATGATTTCTGAAGGATCGTGTGACACTGAAGACTAGAGTAATGATACTGAAAATTCAGCTTTATATGTATAATATATATATTCAGCTTGACCTGAAACTGAAAATAGTATTAATTTATTGGTTGATACATCAAATTCAACTCCTACTCCTACTGCACATTTTAGCAGGTGTTCTATGCCATGCATAGTCAATCCCATGCATGCTAAAAATTACTATGCACAGTATGGAAAGTGAATGCTGCTCAGCAAGGGACTCAAGCAGAGGTGTCTCTGACGTCCACCGGATTCTTCATCTGATTGGCTCCAGCGCTCGGCTGCTCTCAGAAAAGACCAGCTGATTGTCTCTGCTGAAGGTTCTGACAGTCGATACCTGCAACATCACAGTGCTGCAAGCCTGAAATATGAGTCAGTGTTGCAGCTGAAATGTTACTGCAGATGTAACTCGGTAGAAACAGAGAGGTGAAACGCAAATGATAACTGCATGAAACAGGAGAGACAGAGATGTATGTAACCTAAAGCCCTGTGACAAAGCCTATTGAGCTGCATACCTAGTCAGCATTTAAAAAAATCACGCATTCTCAAGATACAAGGCTGTACCAAACAGCAAGCAGCAAAAATATGCTGCCTTCTAAGACACTAATGTTTTCCCCCGGACATTTTTTTTATCAATGTTTTTTTTAATATTTACTTTATTAAACATATCTATGTTACCTTTTATGTGAAATACTAACATTTAACCGATTGTTTACTTCAATCAATCTGATTATGCACTGTTACCAAGAACATTGTCAACATTCTGTGGCCAAAATCTAAGGTAGCATCACAATTGTTCTTCACAGATAAACAATCCCAGAATGTATAGCAGCAAGCTAGGGAAATGTTTAATTTCACTCTTCCTCTTCATAACTGTGCATTACACATTAAATATCTTCTGATTGGCTGTAATTGTGTTGTGTCATGCAGTTTTGTGTTCGGTACAGGCAGACAAATTGCTTATCTTGACATCACACCTGGTTAGGACACTGTCTTAGAAGGTTGCTGTCATGCAAGGCAGCTTGTTAGTTTTTGGAAAAGAGCTCCAATAATATGTGATCATGGATATATTGTGAGAAAAGTAAATGTAGATTCATTGGGTTCCAGTGCAGGTACTTGCAGAGATATACTGAGAGTATGACAGGTATGCTGATGGGTAAACGTCTCTGTGATTAATGCACACTGTACTGAGCTTCACGTGGGAGCAGTCGCTCACTTACAGCGTGCTGGAGCAGCTAAATTTAAACACTGGTCAGCACACACAGGGACCTTAGGGATTCTAACAAGCACACATAAATAATCACACACACACACACTGATAGTAGATTTTAGATTCCTTTTTAATGGAATAGTTCACCCCAAAAATTAAAATCTATTTCTATACCTTTCTTCCATGGAGCACAAAAGGAGAAATTTTGAAAAATCTTCACACAGCTCTTTTCCATACAATGACAGTTCTTAGTGACCACAAATGTCAATTTAAAAAAAAGGAAAAAAAGACAAAAACAATTAACAGTATTCTTATGCCATGTGATAGCTTGAAATATGTCACTATGTAACAGTCAGCCATCATCACAAAATAAACCCTTGTGAAAACAAAGTACACTTTAGCATACTTTCAAAAACAGAATTTATTACAGAAATAATATACTTTAAAAGAATGTTAAAGTGCAAATTGAATGTAATTTTATACTTAATTACATGTGTAGAGCTGAGTGAGGTGCAGCCGGAGACCCGGAAGTCCACAGTGAAACCAGGGAGATGAGAGATCAAGGTGGAGCTGGAGGGATGAGAGAGTCTGGTGCAGCCTTAGTTGTAGCGGACCATGGCAGAGCTAAGGGAGTGTAGAGCTGAGTCAGAGCTGAAGTGCTGATAGGCTGAGCTGGAGCTGGCCCCTCCATCCAGGGAGACAGAGCCAGCCACAGTGTCCACCCCGGAGCTAGAGCCGGTCGCCACATTCATCCCGAGGCTGGAGGCGACTTCCAGGTCTATCGAGGAGTTAGCGCTGGTGAAACAGTCCACCATAGAACCAGTAGAGGAGCTCTGGCTCATCAATTTCACCATGGAGCCAGCATCCGTGTCCTCACCCCTGAACACATCCCTCCTCAGTCCACTACACACTAAATCATGGATGACCTGGTCCCACCCAATGTCCTGACCTTATTGTCACCATCCTCACTTCATCAAATTCCCTGGATTCCCTCCACACGCCCCGCTGACTCCCGCCATTTCGTCGGCTCCGCCTCGGACATTCCTCACCATCAGGGCGACAGTGTGAAGCGGATCCCCTGGCTTCACCTCGGGCCTCCAGGCCCATTGCTCCATCTCAGCCTATCAGCACTTCAGCTCTGACTCAGCTCTACACTCCCTCAGGTCTGCCATGGTCCGCTACAACTAAGGCTGCACCAGACTCCCTCGTCCCTCCAGCTCCACCTTGATCTCTCATTTCCCTGGTTTCACTGTGGACTTCCGGGCCTCCGGCTGCACCTCAGCCCAAGGCTCCACCCAAGAGGTCAATCAGGGCTCCACTTTGGCTCCTTCCTGTCCGCCATCCCAAAAAAAACCAGATAGACCTGTTGCTCTAACATCTGTGGTTATGAAGTAATTTGAGAGACTGGTATTGGCTTACCTGAGGGACATCACAGGAGCCTTGCTGGACCCCCTGCAGTTTGCTTATTGAGCAAACAGGTCAGTGGATGATGCAGTCAACATGGGACTGCATTACATCCTGCAACATCTGGACAACAGGATCCTGTTTGTGGACTTCACTTCAGCTTTCAATAGTATATACACAATGGTAACTGCAGACTGGAGTCTGCTTATAGGCAGAAGGTTGAACAGCTGACTATTTGGTGCAGTCACAACAACCTGAGCTGAACACGCTCAAAACAGTGGAGATGATAGTGGACTTCAGGATAAACCCCCCAGCACTTACCATCATGAACAGCACTGTGGCAGCAGTGGAGTCAGTGTAAGTTCCTGGGCTCTACCATCTCTCAGTACCTGAAATGGGACAATTTCATTGACTCCATTGTGAAAAATTTGATAAGCACAGAGAATGGCATCAACAATCCAGTGGGCCAATCTCTGTTTGGAGACAGCCTTCCCCTTCTGCTGATCTCTGAAGCAGACAAAGAGGTGCTCAGATCTTCTGAAGCTCTGTATGTGTTCCAGGTGTATATGCAAAGTGCACACCAGACTCAACAGAGACTGGATTAGGACATCCTCATTAGGAGAGATTGCTTGCAAGTTCACCATTTTGTCCCTGAAGGGAGTAACTTTGAGCACTTTGGGCACCGCTGTATCTGGGGGGAAGCCTGGCGCACTGAATCGCATAGCCAAGCCGGATGACCCTGATTAGCCAGTGTGACGGGTTGGGAAGTGCTAGCCATGCGCCCAAGCTGAACACTAGTGGCACTAGAGGAACAATGTTCGGTTAACAAAAAGATGTTCATCTATTTACATAGAAAACTATTAAAAGGCTGTTTCAAAAGACAAAATTGGGTCCTGACTAAGCGTCAATATGTGAGTTGGGAGTTAGAACGTGTTGAAACTATTCCTTTAAGAGGAGGTTTGTGTGTTGTGTAAGATCATGTGATGCTTTGACCTTTGAACATGTTTATGTGTCAGCAGCCTGTGCATTACCCTCTCTCTCTCGGCTTCTCTCTGCTTCTCTCGGCTTCTCTCTGCCTTTCTCTCTTTTTCAGTCCCACGAGGTCCGTTTCAAAGTAACCCGAGACCTTTGCATTTTAAATATATGTGACATTGCGCAGTAAAGAAAAAATGCATAGTCCAGGGATGTTGAGGGTATTTTTAGTAGTGATGTGAGTAGCACCACTATTACTATTTTTCAGATCTATTCTAAAGATTTGTACAAACATCTAACACTAAATATTCAATTTTGTTTACAGACATGAAAGATTCCTCAAATCTTGTGAGATTTACTTCTTTAAGAGACATAATTTTTGATGGTTGATGATGAAATAGACAAAAAATATCCCACAAAACTCCTTCTTTGTCTGCCCCTTCTCTTTGAATTTCCTTCTATCCTCCTTCTGTCCTAGGAGTTATTAATGATGGATGTGGACAGAGTCTTGCTATATGTATGTGAAATTCATTGTGCTCAGTGAGAGGATTTAGTCATCTGTATTAGGCACCAGTAATCAAGATTAGCTGATCAGTGATCTCTATTTGAGCTTACACTAGAACCAGATGGCACAGCTACGGACACACCACAGTCCATTTATTACCTGTCTAATTTTTATTGCACACAAAAATGGTACACTGTAAAAAAATAATAATAAATAATTAAAAAAATCGAAGTGAATTAAACATATTATTGGCAGATTATTGGAGTATGTTTTACAAGATCTCAGTCTGTGCTGCAGCTAAAGAGCAAATGTAATACATATTTATGAAATATGCATAAAACAGACCTTTATTTAAGGATTCCTGTAGGATAGAACTAAAGCATGGGGCTCATAATCACAATTCCTCCTCAGGCAGAGGGAAAACAAACACTTGAAAGCACAAAGAGGGAAGGAGAAAGAGAGGAAGCTTCTCATTAACAACCAATGAATTCTTTATCAGGTCAACAAATAGCTGCAGCACACATACATCGCAAGCACACTGCAGAAAATACATCCATGTGTCCGGTCTTTGTTTAGATCACATATCCTGTGCTAATAGAAGAATCTGTGTGTGAAGATTTGTAGATGCTTGGTGATGTACAGCTTTCTGCAGCACCCTGTTATGCTGCGGTAAAGAAATGCACAAAGCAATTTACTAGACTGGCTTTAATAAGGCGTTACCATCTGTAAAACTCAGCAGGGTTCACACGTGTACGTGACTGTGATAATGAAGGGGGGAGAATGGGGTTTTATGTGTGCATGTAATGAGGATGATGGGAGAGGGGTGGTTTAAAGGCACAATGCTCCCGATCTAATCTGATCTATATTAAAACAAATGGCCCAGAAATTTATTAGATACATTTAAGACTCGTTTTTATATGTTGATTTATGTATCTGTAATTGCTTTCTGAACTGTAGTGAAATAAAGGTAGAAATAAATATTCTATAAAAAATGTATTGTAACTGGAGTTTATTTCTCAAAACTTGCATTTTGATTTTCAAATTGTGGCAAAAACAGGGTTCTGCCCCTTTAACAATGACCCCAATTAACGGAAGAAAAAAAGAGTTTAAAAAGGAGCAGGGAAAAAAACGCACGAAACATCAGGTTGTAATCCAGGAGTTTTACTAAAATCAACATAGGACAAGCAAGTTGACTGGAGCGAAGCGAAAGCGAAACAACGGGTGAAACACAGGATTGAAGCAGGAACTCTTTCAGCAGAAGCTGGACAGGATAAATCTCAGGTGGTTATTCACAGGTAAGCCTTTTCATAGTCTTTGGAATGATGCATCAAGCATAACTCGGGTAAGTATTCACAGGTAAAGTCTTTCACGGTCTTTGAAACAAGACACTGGCCATATTTCGGGTTGGTATTCACAGATACAGTCAAGAATTAATCTAAAACTTAACTAGTGTAACGTGCATGTTCTGTTTCTGTTCTGTTTCGGTTTGCCTGTGTCATTAGTTCACTCCCATAGTTACTGATTTCATTCACCTATTGTTTAATTAGTATCCCCATTACTCCCGATGTATTTAAGCCCTGAGTTTTCCATGTCTTTTATGGTAGCATGACTGTGTTTCTCTGTGATTTCTTCCTGAAGTTTTTCCTAAATGTTTCTGTTCGATTTATTATATATCCATCCTTTCCTCTCTTATTGTTTGTTTTGAGAATTTGCTTTCTTGATTTCTTTAATGATGTTTTTTTTTCTGTCTGTCATTGATAGGACTTGTGCAATACTGAAGATTTATTGTTACGTGTGAGATTTGGAAGTACACTATATACTGGCGAAATGTTTCCTTGCGATTTTCTTTTTGTACCTAAAAAATATATTGTTATTCTTTTTTTACATTTCCTTTATTGTGTAACAATTGGCATTTGAGGTATTTGTGCAGCATTTTTTACCCTTTCTGACCAGTTTTGATCTGGTCTGGCTCCTGAACTAACCTAAATTAATTTCACCCATTGAGGAAGGGTTGGCCTCTGTTACAAAATTCAAAGCACTGTGTGTACAATTTAAGATTCAATTAAAATTACTACTGCATACTTCAGAGCTTTCACTGACACATAAGAGGGTCTATGTTTAATGGACGTGTGTCTCTGTGAACAGGACTGAGTCAGGTATCCACAGAGACGAAAGTGTGCGATGGAAGGAAACAGCAGTCTGTAGTGATCAGACTGTCATCTGATTATGAACACACCAGAAGACTCAGTCAACATGAATGCTGTGTGTCATATCCACAGTGTCATAGCAGCAATAATATCCTCCAGTCTAAAAGAGGGGCTTGAATTCAGACTGATTAAGAGAAACATGTTTCCGTGTGTCTTCTTTATGTAGTACTTTTGTGTGTTGTCTTTAGGTTGCAGTTTTAGTGGTTTAGTGTATCCCGCACAAGCCCAACGACGGAATCCAACAGCGTGGGTGAAGATATAAAACGTGAAGGTTTTTTACTTGTGTTTCTGTAAAGTTCACTTAATTTATCAGAATTTAGTTTCAGTTTTACTTTAACTCCATACTTAATCTGACTCCATTTCCAAATCACTATAAAGTTTAGATTGAGATTATTATTAATTTTAATTTCGTTGTTTATTTAGATATTTGATTATTCTAGTATTCCCTTACACTTCATAAGGGACCCGTTGTCACATAGAGTCTTACGTCAGCCGGGTTGTGAACTCACGAACACAAACTCGCCAGTTCTGATAGATAAGTGAGGGGAGAAGTTTGGGCAAGGCAGTGTCCTGTGCCATTCTTTGAGATCTTCTCTCACGATTAGTGAGCTTTGTTGTTTTAGATCTTGTGTTCTGTCTTAGCAGAAAAGCAATCTTACATCTGTGAGCCTGGTATTCCTCCTATTCTGGTTATTCTTAGAAGCTAAGGAAGTCTTTCTTTGCATGCTCCCTTTCGTACGTTGCTCCCTTAACCTTGTGTTTATGTCTGGTAGAGTTATATGTACATATGATAGATGTAGTAGATGTAGTGCTGTGGACTTGGCTGAGGCTACATCTACATTCTGCTATAGTAGTTCTGCTCTTAGGAGATCTGGGCTGTCCTGTAGCTGTAGCTCGGACTCATCTAATGCAAGAGTCCCTGTTTCTGAAACAACTGAGCATGGAGGCTTCAGGGTTTTTCCTAGGTCTTCTCAGGTCATTGACAACACCACTGACGAGTAGACGTTGAACAATAAGCATGTTCCAGCCAGGTTCGTCACTTGTTGGTGTCCCCTTGAAACATTTCCATTGTGGTCTATGCTATTTGCAGTGCCTTTCTGTATTTGGTTGCATTGTGAGTATTTGCAGCACATGTGTTGTCAAACTGATGTTTTTTTTCTATTTGCAAGTGTTTTCTTCAGTTGCAGCGCACTGAGATCTCTTGGCCACCGTACACATTAGTAGAAAGTTTACATTTCTAAAAAGAAATGCACTTGCTTTTAAGATTTCGTCTTTTCATCACTTTGAACATCATTATTAGTCATTGATCAATTACAGAAATTGTAAAAATGTTCAGCATCAAATAGACACAAATATTTAGTTCATTGGTAAAACTGGACTTCAGAGAGACCAGAGAGAAGCGTGCAGTTGCACAGAAATGCACACTACATTTAAGGAGTACAGCATGCAAGCAATTCTTGTTGTAAGATGATGCAGTCACACAGTCACTGCGACCATGAAGCTGCGGTCACTAATCTACAGGGATTTACCTCTGCTGGGGCTTTTCTGCTATTTTTAGCCTGGAGGAGAATGACGACTGTAAACCATCCTGAGGACCAAATCTATCACACTACACCCCTCACACACCACCTGACAGGCTCTGAGCTTTATGATCAAATAAATGTGTCTTCATGCCATGCCTCCAAAAACTATTCATGCTTATATACAGTAACTTTCCCACTGAAAACACCTGCTTTGAGAAAGTGTTATTTTGTCATCGTTGATATACTACTATAAATTGTTAAAAATTTAAATTATACATTATTTTCCTATTTTCTACTATAATTTTTTATTTATTACTTTTAGTTTATTTACTTTTAGTCATTGGCTAGCCGTGACTTTTTTAACCAGGTATGCTGAGTGCCTCCGAAAGGAGGTTAGACAGACTCTGCATTAGAAACAGCACTGACAAGTAGAATAGATAATGCCAGTGCCATGCAATTACACACTTTTCCCACTACACATCTTCAGCAAGATTATGATCACTATTTTGCTTCTCATTGACTTTTCTTGCTTATGGGCCAATCCCCTGTAAGGGGTAGGTTTCAGTGCTTGTTCCAAGTACTGGGTAGTTAAGTCCATTTTCCTTGTAAGGGGTAGCTAGAATGTTTGTTTTCAATACAGGGCTAGATCCGGTTTTTCCTTCTTTTTTTTCTCTTTCTCCTCCTTTTTTCCCCCCTCTTCTTCTCCCTCTCCCTTACGTTATATATCTGGGTACCTGCAATGAGTAGACCCCCCTTAAACAGTTGGAATAACACGCTCGGCATAAATCGCTCTATAATAACCAAGACATTTCTTCTATACACATCTCAAAACTGTCCAAAGCATTTCATTGCCACCACTGGTCGACAGTGGGATGTGAAGGGATGACTGGAGGACATGAGGGTGGAGGAGAGAATAGTGAGAGCAGGGAAAGTGAGGAGCCGAGTGTGCTCAGAGCGATGATTATGATGCATCCTGGGCTTTGGAGGTTGGGGGGGCTGGTTGGGGTGCTGGAGTGGGGGGGAAGCTGTTGCTGGTGGACAACGGATCATGGGGGGGTAGGATTCCTTCCCGCCCTCAGGAATTATCGTGGATAGCCCAATGAAGGCCTAACCCTATAATATTCCTATTATTAGCATAAATACTTATGATATTACTGTGGTTGACAGAAAGATTTGAGGACAAGCATAGGGAAGGAGGAGTGAAGGTTAACACTCTGAGGTCTGAGGGTATCGCCGGCGATACCACCGCGGTTTTTTTCTTACCAGTGTGAAAGAGACTCAAAATACTCCGTCAATGTTGCACATACAATTAAGAGTTATACACCATTTTAATCTGTGGAATATCTTCTTTTATTTGTGTACACTCAGAGTAAAAACAAAATGTTGTGCTTTTTGTAAAATAAAGAAAACTAACATGATGCGTGATCTCTCTTCTCCCTCTGAACGAAGTCCAATCTGATAGTTCTCAGAAAATGAACTGTAACTTAGTGAATTCTAATGACAAAAAAATTAGACTTACGTCTAAAGAAACGTTGAAATGTCAGGTTTTAAATCGTGCAAGTTAAATCGAAAACAAACATTCTGTGTTTATGTAATCTGTATGAGAAGAGAGCCATGTCAGAAGTCCGTGATTCAGCTCATTATCCACTAATGCGGCCACGCCCACGGAGGGAGCGCTATTCAGACGCAAATTCAGTCAATACATGCAGACATAGTTTCAATCGTGTATTTATTATCTTGAAAAGTGTTTATCTGGATGTTAAAGCCATGGTTAGCGAGCTCTAGAAGACATGCAGTTAGTTCCTGGTTCTTCTTCTTCTTTATTTGTGGACTAAAGGTGTACAGAGCGCCCTCCGGCTGCAAGTATGAATTGAAAACACCATTCCTGAAATGTCCTCTTCTTCTTTAGAATAATTTGTGGACTAAAGGTGTACAGAGCGCCCTCCGGCTGCAAGTATGAATTGAAAACACAGTATCCAGCACTCATAGTGATGAGAATAAATATAGAATAAATATTACTCCTCTGTATAGAAATTTGACATAAACATATAAGAATCATCAATATTTCTCCAAATGTGCATGCTTTTAAGCTAAAAGCCTATATGAAATGCCATAGAGGTAACATAATTGTTCAGACACTTTGCATCACAGAAATACATTATATTTTAAAGAATATAATAGAATACCATTATTTTTTTTCACAGCCTACCTGACTGAAAGAGCTCATTAATATGCAAGTCATTTCAGCTCATTACTATGCGATTCTTTTGTCTTCTCAGGTGTAAATGATCCATTATTCATGATGATTCATGCCTCCACGCATACTGTGTTTCTTGCATCTTCCATCTTGCAAGCCAGAGATTCTGGGCCGAGCCCTTAAATTCCAAATATTCATAAATGACTAAATTAATACGAATTAACCTCTCCCGCTACCGGCCAACTCTCTGGCCCGGGCTAATGTAGAATCTTATGAAAAAAGCAAAGTGAGGGAGGGTGACGGGACTTCGCCGGCCTCTCTCAGGTGCAGACGGAGAACCAAGTGAGGCAGCATATTCCTAAACTCAGATGACCCAATAAGTTTAAGTTTATATATAGCAGATTTCATGTAGGTCTTATTATTATTTGGAATACTTTCAGACTACTAGTCAACAAATCTTTCCCACTGAACATTATATATTATACATATTATAAATGAGAGTGTGTAAATCATACAGTGTACCTCCAGCAGCTTTGATCTGACTTCTCAGTATGACTCTCTCCTGTATTCAGTCTTACAGCTACAGATGGCAACACATCTCATATTACTGCAACAGCCATCTATATAGTCAGGTTTATTGTAACTATGTAGAAACAACAGGTCCAGTTTGGAAGAGAGTTTCTAACATATCCATGAAACATTAGATAGATAGATAGATAGATAGATAGATAGATAGATAGATAGATAGATAGATAGATAGATAGATAGATAGATAGATAGATAGATAACTTTGCAGGACAGAGACCCTCTAGGACTGGAGTTCAATATTTCAGGACTAGAGACAAGACATGCCCCATGATTTCTCATAGCAGAATATTCTGCGAATGCCGGGACTTTAAATGGGGTCTGTGCCAACAAAGAGATTGTAATAAGCTGTTTGGGCTACAGTTAACTAAGTCTATAGTGGATTAACCAGCTGAGATCAGCTTAGAGGAATTGGACTAATATGCTTTCTCTGAGTAGACTATGCTATATGAACGTTGAGTTGTTTTTGTGGGATTGTTCTCATTAAGGTCGGAGCATGTACGCAGTGCTGGGTAGATTACTTACTGTCGCATCCACACTCAGAAACTCAAACTTGTCCTGCGCCGCACTCTGTTGAATCGGGTCTCGTAGATCGCAGAACTCTAATGCAAATGACGTACCTTATTGAATTATTCAAGTAAATATATTAATTATAAAAATGACAATTTGTTCATTTTAATGTGTTTGAAAGACAAAAACATTGCAAGCAGGGAAGATGAAGTAGAATCGTGAATCCTTAAGCAGCATTTACTTGCTCACCTGTCGTTTCTGTCTAACCAGATCATTTTAAGCACAACAAATTATATATTTTCCTGAGCAATGTCTAAGATAAGAATATGCCTCAACTCTCCAGATTCAGATTTTCTTGTAAAACACAATCCAATGAGCTTTGTTTTATTTACAACTTTTAAAAAATCATTTTTATAACATTTTATGGCCCAGAGACAGTACAACACAACACAGATGGTTATGTTGGGTCCTCAGCGACCAGCAGCAATGATTGTGAAAAACTGACCAATGGCATTCCTCCCTCTTCTTCTTTTTTTTGTTTGTTGTTGTTGTTGTTGAAATTGAGGTCATTGTAGATCTGCTCACATTAGACTGAACCCTAAGCCCAGCCTCTCTTTCATTCATAACACGTTCTGTGAGAGCGACCCACTTCGTTAGAGCCTCTTCTGTGTCCTATCTTCTCTCCTCTTCCTCTCTGTTCTCCTTTTCTCTTGCTCTTTCCTCAGCTCTTTCAAGCTCTGAAATCTTTCCCTTTCTTCTCGTCTTCCTCCAGGGTCCTCATTATTTGTTTGTTCTGGGTTTCCACAGGTGACCTCTCTTATAAAATGTCATGACACAGTAGTTGTATGAACAATTTATTAAATAGCATTTCTCTGTGTGTGTGTGTGTGTGTGTGTGTGTGTGTGTGTGTGTGTGTGTGTGTGTNATTAGCGACCCAGAAAAAATTCCAGTGTTTCAAATGCTTTTGAATGTAAAATGAAGACAAATGTGCAATCTGTTTAGGAAAATTACATAACCTTATTGAAAGAAAACATAATAATAACATTCCTGTCCTACAATATAAGCAAAGCAACAACATTTTATATTGCCATCAGAAGTTCAGTTACTTTTATGAATATTAATTAGTTTTACATAGTTCTTTTCAAAGGCGAATTAAAACCATCAAAACAAAAATTCTTGGTAACACTTTACAATAAGGTTGCATTTGTTAATATTAGTTGATGTTAATTCATTATCTAATGAGACCTCTATCCTTTTCTGCTGTACTAGGAAGTCAATTCCACAACAACATATTTTAGGTTAATAAGTCACTGAACATCACCGATGTCATGAAGTTCATCAGCTTGAGGCCTGTTTCACACATCCTGCATCTGAGCATAAATTGCAAGAGCAGGGTCGTGTTGTGCTTCACGCTGACAGCGTCTCTGTAATTTCTGGGTTACTACTGTGACTGCAATGAATATTTCACGAGGGGGTAACATTTACATCCAAATGATGAAATCAAATGTAAAAGTGGAGCTATAAACTGTTTAAAACATCTGGATTCATTCATGTTTACTGAATAGAATGTGTTAGTGTGTCTGTCACTGTTTAACCTGCATCAAGTCCTACAGAGATGCTAAATTTTTTGTTGCTTCATATAAGCCTATTTCAAATGATTATGTTGATAAATACACTGAAAATAGGGCTACATCTACACATTGACGCTCTCCCAAGTGGATAAATTTGAAAACATAATTTTGGACTGTGAAAACGGAGATATTTTAAAACAATTACGCATATTTATAATGACGTGTGCCTGCTTTGTGCTATACATAGTGTGGCTAAAGATAAATGTTACTTTGTACAATCTTCATATTGCATTCCTGCAAGGATGACAGAAAATGTACTCTCAATTGCTGTCTTGCGACAAAACATGAAAGACAATTGTGTTTTAGACCAGACATGGAATGGCGATTCAGTGCGACCTGGACACGCTGGTAACTGGTGAGATATTTTGCTAGTAAAATGATCATGCCAGAAGAATAGCGTGAGAACTTTATTATGTCTGATTTCTCAGTATCATCTCTGTGAGCTTTTTTTTGTGTGTGTGTGTATCTGATGCAAGATGATTTCAGCATTTTCTGATGTTTCAATGCGGATGAGAATCTTTTGGAAAATGCTAGTGTGTATGAAGATCATTTTGAAATGAAAACGCCATTTTCAGATGTTTCCGTATTAATGTAGACATATTCTTGAGCTAACAAAAATATGTTCTCACAACATTTTGCAAACGTTCCCATTAAGTTATAAAAGCATTATTTCTGAATGTTCTCTGAATGTTCAAAATGTCCAGTTTAAAAAAAAAAAAAGGTAAAAAAAAAAGGTTTTTGGTTATTTGAAAGTTAAAGGAACATTAACGTTTGCTTGACATTCGTATAACCAAGAAAAAATGGAATTCCCTTTTATTATTTTGCAAACATCATGGGAACATTACTTTTGAAAGTTCTCTGAACATTCAAACCAGTAGTAACATTTAAAAGATTTTATGAACTAAAAAGTTTCAGAAAAAAGATCCACGAATGATGTACTGTGTAAATAATGTTTTGAGAACAATATTAAAGATCAGATAGCGAACATTCTATCAAAGTTACTGGAAGAATGTTTGTTCATAAATTTGAAAGAATCTTGCCAGAACGTTAGTCAAAGGTCTGAGAATGTTCCCTGTTAGTTGGGTGCTTTTTTTTTAACTCAGAAATTGCAGGTTAATTTTACAAATAATTGCAAAGAAACAGCAAGAAACACATTGGGCCCTATCGTACACCCAGCACAATACGGCGCCAGGCATGACGCAAGTGTTTTTTGCTAGTTTCATCCCGACACAGTCATCATTTTCACATCCAGCTCCACGTTGTTTAAATAGCAAATGCACTCGCGCCCATCTGTTCACCCATGGGCGTGCTGGTCTGAAAACAAGGAGTGTTCAGGTGCATTGTTGGCGTGTTGCTATTTTGAGTATCTGAAAACGACTGCACCATTGACCAACAAAAACCTGCTCTAAAGTCAATGGCCCAGTATTTTTGTGTTATTTAAAGTGTGCATTAGTAATATGCGCCTATAGGCGAGTGCACAACACGTACACTCTGATGTTACACACACAGGGACACACAGCAGCACAAATATTAAAAATAAAAGGATTCCTCTCTGGAGAAGCATTCAGTCTTTCTGCTTGCAAATTCCGCCATGTAAATAGCAAATACACCATGGTGCAAAAGCACAACTGGCTTTTAAAGGGAATGAGAGATGAGACTCTGATTGGTTTATTGCACATTATACCCAAATCACACCCATGACTCATTAAGAGACTAGGTACAACCCTTTTGGACCATGCGCCTGGTGTGCCGACCATTTTTTCCATCGTTAAACTAGCAAAAGTGGATTCGGACACACCCTAAGTGTGCTTCAGACCATGAGCTTAGATCGTTAAAAATAGAGCCTATTGAATTCAACATGAAATTTTGATGCAGAAAGACTAAAATAGTATTATCCTATTTTCACAGTGTGCATTTTCAACATGTTTTCCATCAAGTTGCGTTGTATCTGCTTCTGGGATGTAGTACTGCACTACTTAATATGATGCAGAAATATACAAGCATTGCTCAAGCCTCACAGATGAAGGATGTGTGAATACACCAAAGGCTTGGAGTGAATGTTCAGGGCACAGAGTCATCTAAAATATGCTTTTCATCCATAAAGACAACATTAATTGCAGGAACAGTCCACCTAAAAGTCCTCTGGGAATCCTCTCATGTCACATCTCTTCTCAGGTCAGTGCACTGGCAGCCAACAGAGGACATAGTGACATTCAGGACACACCAGGACTGACTGATTATATACTTAAAGCCTTGAGTAACATTTTAATTAACATATCATTTGCCTTATTTTTTTTTTAGGGTGGACTTAATGATTAATACCAAAAAATGTGTGTATACTTAAAATAACTAAACATTATTTACAGCTTTAGCTATTAATAAACCCACATCTGCTAAGCCATAGGTAAAGCGCTCAAACCACATTCATATTAGTCAGAAACACATTTTGAGTTAGGTACTGTATAATCTGCATACTGTACATACTATATAGAAAATCTCAACTGCTCGATTGTTTATATCATCACAAACTATATTATCAAACAGCTTTTTATGTAAAGTTGGATACATAAGTATGTCTAACTTTATATGCATACATAAAGTACACTAATGTAAAGTGATATATACTACAGTGTAGCAAATCTCAACTGTTTGATTGCTTGTGTTGTCGTAATAATATGTAAACTATATTATGGCTCAGCTCTAAAATTGAAAAAATTTCTTTATCATCACATATACATTTTGATTGACTTTGCACACATCTTTTGATGCACATATAGGTTACATTTCTAATAGATCTCTCTTGCAGAAAATGATTAATCTGACGTGTGTGTGATATGAGTGGTGTGTTGCACAGAAATGTGAGAAATAATGTTTGACTTGAGTTGCTGTTTGTTAAATGAAATGTGATGAGGCGGACAGGATTATGAGGACGTTGGATAAATACATCTAATCTTAACCCTAATCCTGATGTTCAGAACCTTAACCCCAATCCTGTCAGGTAGTGCTTTGATTATCTGGATTTTTTCAGATCTAAATCTTGTGTTCTTATGGGTCAGGAAAGCATTAATTATTTACTTTTAAGTTATTGTTAAAAAAAAACTAAAAAAAACTTGTAATACGAATTTTATGGGCTTTTAAATGAGCAGATTTGAGGACTGCATTGTGCTTGTAAAACAAGGAAAAGCCATAAAGTTTTGTTAGCTGGACCCTCTTCCAAGAACACTAGAGTTTTTTAGATCCACTCATGCATACACACAACTATAACTACACTCAGAGGCACAGAGCCGCTCTGTGAACATGAAGCACAGTGAATTTGAGTGAACTGAGCTGTTGGAAGGTTGCCAGTGTTGTGGAGATCCCTCAGGTCTGCATTTGCCCTCCACCTCCAGCAGGCTGCCAGAATCTCCCTGCTGTACTCCTGGAGCCCCATACTGATTAACAGCCAAACTATATAATTAAAAATGCATAATCACCTTTTGTCTCTGCACTCTAGGGAATCCCTTGCTGAATGTCTTGATGCATGTCTTTTCTCATTTAACCAGACCCCCCACTGACTGAACGACATCAAGCCTGTTTGATCAAAATGCAAAAAAATAATGACTTACCACTAATGTTCTGTCACAGTTACATATCAACTGCATTTTGGCATGAAAATACACTAAAACCTGCAATTTTTACTTTAAAGAGCTAATTCTACCTGTTTCGATGGTATACACTTATGTATAAAGGTTGGTTCAGTGATGTTAAATAATTTTTGACTTGAATAAATCCAGTTAATTTAAATGTTACCATTTTTTTTTTTTTTGTGTAGCTAAAAATGTATATGCATTTGTGGGTACACAGTGTTTTATTAAGCAGTATCACACAAGCAAGAGTGCTGTCATTCTGAATCTCAGCACATTTGATAATCACAGTGTGCTAATATGCAGTACTACATCATAATTGTGAGTGTGATATTGGCAAGTTCCGAAAGAAACCAGGGCTTTGCATGTTGGCAAGCAACTAATAATACTGTATGTAATAATACCATGTTGGCGTTGCAATCGCGACTCTCCTTCTTTACACTGCGTTCCAAATTATTATGCAAGTGACATATCTGTAAGATTTCAGTAGAATAAACATTCAGATTTGAGTTTTTCTAAGAAACTTTTTTTTAATTTATCCATGTCTTTTTAGATAACTGGTATCAATCTCAGACAAAATAATCTGCCAGATCTATGGAAACCCTACTTAGAGGTTGTTCCACATTATTAAGCAAGTCACAGTTCTCATGCAATATGGGGAGGAAGAAAGATCTTTCTGAAGATGAAAAGCATGAAATGGTGCAATGTTGTGCAAAAGGCATGAAAACAACTAATATTGTGTGAAACTGAATGGAGATTATTGAATTATCATAAGATTTGTGAGTGATTTAGAGCACAGCAGAACTCGGTCAGATAAAGGCTTATTAATGAAAGTTCCTGTCAAAAAAATTAATTGTATTAAAAGGGCAGCTATAAAAAAAGCCAGTGTTGAGCAGCAAACAGGTATTTGAAGCTGCTGGTGTCTCTGGAGTCTCAAGAAGCTCTCCATGCAGGCTGGCAGTTGTGCGTAAAGATGCATTTCAGCCACTCCAAACCAAACCTCACAAAGAGAAACATTTACAGTGGGTGTAGAAATACATGAAGACTCATTTTTAAATAATTTTATTCACTGACGAATGCCGTACTACAATGGATGGTCTAAATGGATGGATTTCTGGATGGTTGGTGAATGGCCACCACGTTCCAACAAGACTGCGACGTCAGCAAGGAGCTGGCGGGTGATGATTTGGGCTGGAATATTGGGAAGTGAGATGGAGGGTATTTAAATGACTTTTGCAAGATATGTGGAGTTCATAACTGGCCATTTTCAGCTATGGTATAAAAAGGAGGATAGTGCCTTCTGAAATACAATGCACTATGTATCTGCCAGCCTAATGTCACTTGCATAATAATTTGGAACGAGGTGTAATACGGAGGTACGAGTCCCCTCTGTTACTACCCAGCCGCCCGTGGCTGCTAGTCTGGTTAGCACTCTGGGAGATCTGAGGGTCACAGTGGGAACCGTCGAGTTGCTGTCTGCTGCCGCGGGACCCTCTACGGGGGTTCCCCGCATCACTTTCGGTGCTCCGGATGAGGATCAGATGTCGATCGCTGCATCCAATGCTGCAAAAAACACCACAGCAATAAAAATGTTTGAAAATGTATTTCTACACCCACTGTAAATGTTTCTCTTTGTGAGGTTTGGTTTGGAGTGGCTAAAATGCATCTTTACGCACAACTGCCAGCCTGCATGGAGAGCTTCTTGAGACTCCAGAGACACCAGCAGCTTCAAATACCTGTTTGCTGCTCAACACTGGCTTTTTTTATAGCTGCCCTTTTAATACAATTAATTTTTTTGACAGGAACTTTCATTAATAAGCCTTTATCTGACCGAGTTCTGCTGTGCTCTAAATCACTCACAAATCTTATGATAATTCGATAATCTCCATTCAGTTTTCACACAATATTAGTTGTTTTCATGCCTTTTGCACAACATTGCACCATTTCATGCTTTTCATCTTCAGAAAGATCTTTCTTCCTCCCCATATTGCATGAGAACTGTGACTTGCTTAATAATGTGGAACAACCTCTAAGTAGGGTTTCCATAGACCTGGCAGATTATTTTGTCTGAGATTGAATCCAGTTATCTAAAAAGACATGGATAAATAAACACAAAAATTTTCTTAGAAAAACTAAAATCTGAATGTTTATTATACTGAAATGTCACTTGCATAATAATTTGGAACGAGGTGTAATACGGAGGTACGAGTCCCCTCTGTTACTACCCAGCTGCCCGTGGCTGCTAGTCTGGTTAGCACTCTGGGAGATCTGAGGGTCACAGTGGGAACCGTCGAGCTGCTGTCTGCTGCCGCGGGACCCTCTACGGGGGTTTCCCTCGTCACTTTCGGTGCTCCGGATGAGGATCAGATGTCGATCGCTGCATCGGAGAGTGGGCTTTTGGATTCTGAGGAGGATGAGGAAGCCAAACTTCCACCCTCCGGTCGTTCAGGCTGAATCGGATTCAGAGTTAACGGCCATGCTTGCCAGGGCTGCCGCGGGCATCGGGCTCTAGTGGAACCCTCAACCGTGTCCCGAACGTTCGCGGTTGGATGATTGGTTTCTGGGTGAGGGGCGTGATTCTCAGCCACGTGCCACCCCAGTGCCATTCTTCCCAGAGGTGCATGAGGAGGTTCAGAAGAAGTGAAAGACACCTTTTACTGCCAGAAACCATTCTTCTGCCTCCTCCACTCTCACTACCCTCGATGCTGGGGCCGCCAATGGTTACGTGGACATTCCATAGGTGGAGCGTGCGATTGCCCGCAGTCTGCTGCCACCTGGCGGAATCGTCCACGCCTCCCGTCCAAGGCAAGAAAGATGACGGCAGCTCTGGCTGCTATGACTTACTCTGCCGCTGGACAGGCGGCCTCAGCCCTGCACGCCATGGCCATCTTGCAGGTCCATCAGGTGAAAGCTCTGAAAGTGCTGCACGAGGGTAGTTCAGAGCCAGGGCTACTGCAAGAACTGCGCACAGTGACTGACCTCGCCTTCCGGGCGACGAAAGTCATGGCGCGTGCCCTGGGTCAGATGATGTCCACCCTGGTGGTCCAGGAANGGAGAGCTTCTCAAGACTCCAGAGACTCCAGAAGCTTCAAATACCTGTTTGCTGCTCAACACTGGCTTTTTTTTATAGATGCCCTTTTAATACAATACATTTTTTTGACAGGAACTTTCCTTAATAAGCATTTATCTGACCGAGTTCTGCTGTGCCCTAAATCACTCACAAATCTTATGATAATTCGATAATCTCCATTCAGTTTCACACAATATTAGTTGTTTTCATGCCTTGGTTTCTGGGTGAGGGGCGTGATTCTCAGCCATGTGCCACCCTAGTGCCATTCTTCCCGAAGGTGCATGAGGAGGTTCAGAAGAGGTGGAAGGCACCTTTTACTGCCAGAAACCGTTCTTCTGCCTCCTCCACTCTCACTACCCTCGATGCTGGGGCCACCAATGATTACGTGGACATTCCATAGGTGGAGCGTGCGATTGCCCGCAGTCTGCTGCCACCTGGCGGAATCGTCCACGCCTCCCGTCCAAGGCAAGTAAGACGACGGCAACTCTGGCTGCTATGACTTACTCTGCCGCTGGACAGGCGGCTTCAGCCCTGCACGCCATGGCCATCTTGCAGGTCCATCAGGTGAAAGCTCTGAAAGTGCTGCACGAGGGTAGTTCAGAGCCAGGGCTACTGCAAGAACTGCGCACAGTGACTGACCTCGCCTTCCGGGCGACGAAAGTCATGGCGCGTGCCCTGGGTCAGATGATGTCCACCCTGGTGGTCCAGGAATGACATCTCTGGCTGGACCTGGCGGAAATGAAGGACGCCGACAAAGTTCGCTTTCTCGACGCCCCCATTTCCCAGGCCGGCCTCTTCGGCGACACTGTCGAGGACTTTGCCCAGCAGTTCTCGGCAGTGCAGAAGCAGACGGAGGCCATAAAATGTGCTGGGTGTGCTGGGTGTGCTGGGTGGGTGCCGCTCGGCATGTAAATCTCACTGGTCAATTCCCATTGGCTCATTTTGTACCACTTGGAGGTGATTGGGCTCCCAAGCGAGACCCCATTACGTCAGTATCGATGTAACGTCTCCGTTCCCTCCTTCAGGGAACGGGGGTTACAATAGTAACCTAGATGTTATCTGCAATGAATGATAAATAAATAACTTCTTTTTTTGCTAATGTTTTGAGAACATTATTAAAAACCACTTACATTTCTATTAACGTTACTGGATAAATTGTTTGTTCATAACTTTGAGAGAACCTTGGCAGAACGTTAGCCTAATATGTACCCTTTAGAGAGGGTAACTTCAACAAATTAAACCTGTGTAGTCTAAATGTGCGTCACACTGCTCTTCGCAACACTCCACATGTTGTTGTTTGTAATCCCAATCACCCTCATGATGAATGGAAGAGCCAGACCTCATAAACTCTATTGATTTGAGCGGCCAATCTGCAGGTAAACCAGAGAGAGAATTGTGTATGTGTGTGTGTATGCATGTGTGTGTGTGTGTGCACTTGTTTTTGTAACATATCAGGACACAATAATGACATGGGTATGACATAGGTATTACAAGGAGAGGGTGACTTATGAGGACATTGCTCCATGTCCCCACTTTTCAAAAGGCTTATAAATCATACAGAATGAGTTTTTGTGAGAAAGTAAAAGTGTGCACAGTTTCCTGTGATGGTTAGGTTTAGGGGTAGGGGTAGTGTAGGGGGAGAGAAAATACAGTTTGTACAGTATAAACACCATTACGCCTATGGAATGTCCTCACAATTCACAAAAACAAACCTGTGTGTGTGTGTGTGTGTGTGTGTGTCAGCAGTTCTGCAGCTAAAACAAAGCTCCATCATTCACTCTCACAAAAGCTTCAGTAATAATTGGGATAGAATAAATAGAGCATGATTCTTCCAACCATTAAAACATGGATCCCCGGCCAACACAGAGCAGCTGCTGGTTCTAGGAAATCCAGTGATGAAGAAAACGTTGAAGAGGAAGCAGAACTAATATGAGAGAAGCACCAGTTTTCAGGGCCAGCATTTTACTGTTGTCACAGAATAAAGAACAGCACATTCAACATTTAAAACTCCAAGAGAGCGCCCTCAAAGAGATAAAAATATAACTAGATATTTACATTTTACCACTTATATATATATCCCCTTGGACCAACATAAAAAAAAATGTATCAGTTTTTCTTGAATTATATTTATGGTTTGATTTGAGGAATCATCCAGTTGATTAAGCTCAAATCTTCACCTCCTTCTTTGTTTCTTGTTCTCTCTTTCCCCTCCTGTCCTGCATTTGATGTGGTGATTCATGTGTTTGTCCCTCCTCTCAGCTCTGTTCTGCAGTAGAGATCGCTGCCAGACTCCCGCTGAGGGCCCAGATGAGCAGATCTGAGCAGATCTACAGGAGCCTGTGCTGCAGACCAAACACATGTGGATGGCACAAATTCACATCTCTGCATTGCTGTGTATCCTCCAAATGACGACTATCAGAGCCTCGGTCTGCAGTTCATTTAGCTACAGTTAATATTGAGCCTAAACACAGCTGTGTTTTGATTACATCAATGGTGATATGAATTCTTTTCTTATTAGTGGTGTTTTCTGAGTGAAGCATCACTTTTATTATTATGTACAGTGGGTACGGAAGGTATTCAGACCCCCTTAAATTTTTCACTCTTTGTTATATTGCAGCCATTTGCTAAAATCATTTAAGTTCATTTTTTTTCCTCATTAATGTACACACAGCACCCCATTTTGACAGAAAAACACAGAATTGTTGACATTTTTGCAGATTTATTAAAAAAGAATAACTGAAATATCACATGGTCCTAAGTATTCAGACCTACGGTGGCCGAGAGAGCTCAACGCGCTGCAAATGAAGAAAACGCATGCAAATAAAGAGAACATCTTCATCAGTTTGACAACACATGCGCTGCAAACTCCACAACACTTACAAATAGACAAACGCGCTGCAAATAGGACTGCTCATAATCAGAATGTTAACAAACAAAACGAAAAAACTCACCTTTCAGGTGCACACCTCCTAAGAGTAAACATGAACAATCCCAGCCAGCGGTCCCAGACAGGTACGTCAATGTGTTCCCTATAACATTTTCGTTGTGGTCTGTGCCAGTCTCGGCGCCAGGACAAACGATTTGGGGGATATTATTTTGCGTTAAAATATTATTAATAAATGATTAATAATAAATAATATATATTTTTTAA
>RJVU01044332.1:523450-544352 GCA_003731715.1 Anabarilius grahami
AGTGGCCCGACGGAAGCCTCTCCTCAGTGCAAGACACATGAAAGCCCGCATGGAGTTTGCTAAAAAACACCTGAAGGACTCCAAGATGGTGTCTTGTCAAGTCCAATCAGTATAATCAAACACAGCTGGACTCAAATGAAGGTGTAGAACCATCTCAAGGATGATCAGAAGAAATGGACAGCACCTGAGTTAAATATATGAGTGTCACAGCAAAGGGTCTGAATACTTAGGACCATGTGATATTTCAGTTTTTCTGTTTTAATAAATCTGCAAAAATGTCAACAATTCTGTGTTTTTCTGTCAATATGGGGTGCTGTGTGAAGATTAATGAGGAAAAAAATGAACAAATGATTTTAGCAAATGGCTGCAATATAACAAAGAGTGAACAATTTAAGGGGGTCTGAATACTTTCCGTACCCACTGTATATAAGGCTAGTGATTTAAACAAACTCCTAGCATCCCAGCTAAACAAAAATATGTTCTCATTAAGTTATGAAAACATTATTTCTCAGTATTCTCTGAAAGTTCATAACATCCAGTTTTTTTGTTTTTGTTTTTTTGTTTTTAAATGTTTTAAAAAGTTTTTTTGGTTATTAGCTGAACATTAAGGGAACATTCCATTGTATCATTCTTTAAACATTATGGGAACGTTACTTTTGAATGTTCTCTGATCGTTCTGAAACAAGTAGCAACATTTAAAAAATGTTAGATGAAAGTCCTACCAAATGTTTCAGGCAAAAATGTTCCATTAACAATGTTTAAATAATGTTTTTGTTTGAACGTTTTGAGAACGTTATTAAAGACCCAGGGCCCATATGTATAAAGCCGCTCAGAGTAAAATTTTAGTCTTAAGTGTGTAAAAATTCTAAGAATTATGTAATTTTACTCTTATTCTTAGACTTAAGAATAAGTATGATTCATAAAGGTGTCAAGACTAGGTCTTAGCTCCTAAATTATTTAAGAGATCTGTAGAGGTCTCCTAACCTAGTTAAGAGTAACAAGATGGCAACAAAGAAGAGGAGACACAAGCTTTCCAATGAAGATATGATGTATTGGAGTTATATGATGACATGGAGTTGATAAAATGATATAAACTTGATTGTCAATTCTTTTTGTAACTGACCTAATAAGAAATGTAATAACTTTAAATAAATGTAATAAATTTGATAAATATTACTTAAACAATAATTAATGTGTTTAATGCATTTTAATACATTTAAAGGTGCTCTATGCGATTTCTCAAATTCGTTGTTGAACACTGTTGATATTTGAAATCCACCCAAACAAACACACCCCTCTCTTCATTGCTCCGCCTCCAAATCTCACATTCCAATACTAATCACGCTGCTCCGAGTCGGTCTCGAACCCCGGCCCGAACGCTGCTGACACGTGAGGCGAATGTGCTATCAATGACGCTAAACACCTCATGCGCTGGCGGGCGTAAGTGTGCAGTAGTTTAACTGCACAACTCTCACTATCTGGCCGCTGTTACACACGCAATACGAGAGTGAATGTCTGTTTATCACAGCTGACGCGCAACAAAATGCTTCACGAAAAATCAAGCGCAGATGATGAACGAACGACAAGGAAGCACAAAAAATTTACGTACAGTACACAAAAGTAATTGTTGTTAATCGCCAACAGAACAGCAGCTCCAGACAATCAAAACCTAGTGTTACTTACTTACATGGGCAGTCGTGGCCTAATGGATAGAGAGTCGGACTTGTAACCCAAAGGTCATGGGTTCGAGTCTCAGGTCCGGCAGGGATTGTCGGTGAGGGGAGTGAATGTCCAGCGCTCTCCCCACCCTCAATACCACGACTGAGGTGAGACCCTTGAGCAAGGCACCGTACCCCCAACTGCTTCCTGGGCGCCGCAGCAATGGCTGCCCACTGCTCCGGGTGTGTGTTCACGGTGTGTGTGTTCACTGCTGTGTGTGTGCACTTGGATGGGTTAAATGCAGAGCACAAATTCCGAGTATGGGTCACCATACTTGGCCACATGTCACTTCACTTCACTTCACTTCACTTACATGAGAAGGATTCAAAGCAGCCCCCTCGTCTGTTTTCAGGCCTTCCTGCTTAGCTCTCTCCAGCGCTGGAAAGCTTTTCTAATATTAACGCGGGTCCTAAAGGGCTTGCCCAGTCATAAACCTTCATTTCAGTGACATTCTTTTGAGCTCTTTAGTATTGTGTAAACTTACCACACCAAACATAGTGGCCAAAATTGATGTGCAGTTTTTTTTTTTAAATGACCCTACAATTTTGCTCAAACCATCAAAATATGAAAATATTTTTATTTTTATGTTTATATTATTTAAATGTTTTAAAATATGACATTGACTACAACATAATCAGTTTTTAATATTTAATTGGTTCTCTCTTGTTTTTGCATGTGTTCATAATTTCTTTGTATGACAGACTGGGCAAATATAATTTGAAATAATTCGAAATTTCATTATCACACATGAAACGATTGACTCACAGCTACACGATATGCTTACATCTTTTTAACACATTTTTAAAAATATTTGAATTAAAGTTGAAGATGTCAGTTTTCATGTGGCTGGACATCACATTTGGCCGCTACTCTATGGCAGTTCATTGACTTTGATGAACTCATGTTCACATCATTGCTCTGACTGTACATGAGGAGACATATATCAATAGAAAAAGATTCCACACCATCAATACTAATTTGTGATAATTTTGCACAATGCAAAGCTATTGCTTTTAAATCAATTTAAATATTAAATCTTTTGTGTTTTTTTTTTTATTATTGTTATTATTGTTTTTTATAATAACATTAAATGACTGGTATTGTGCTGCTGTGACTTCATCCTTCCAGGCTCGCTATTGGCTGATTCAGAGGTTGAGGGCGGCCATTTTGAGTTGACATCATTGTAGTGCTTAGTTCACAACACTTAAGTGTGACACTTAAGAATCAGTCTTACACTTTACTAAAAGTTGCTTTTAGCTTCTTTGCAAACGTTTCTTACTCTTAGTAAACTCCTACTCTTTATTAAGAATTTTTTGACACTCAAGTCAAAACTTAAGACTGTTCTTAAGAGCATTTCTGAGAAGTTTTATACATACAGGCCCAGATCATTTTGAATGAACATTCTGTAATGTTACTGGAAGAACGTTTGTAAATAACTTTGAGAGAACCTTGCCAGGACGTTAGCTGAAGTTCTGAAAACGTTCCCTGTGCAGGGATGTAACTCGTCCTACAGTGTTTGGCACTCATTTTGTCTTCATATAGTAGCTGAACGTGTTTTGTGATGTTTTAAAGATCTGTGACTACAAGACCGTTTTTTATACATTGTTCATGGAGCATTTTTTTAAAAATGGTTTTAGTTGGATGTTCGTCTAATGTTTTTTATTGTTACTACATTTCAGAATGTTCAGAAACAATCTGTATTGTATAAAGCGCTATATGAATAAATACGACTTGACATGCTTTCTTAGATAAAGCAACATCAAATAGTTTTTACAAACCACATGTAAAACAAAATCAGGCCTGTTGCTCGCTGAAATACTCAAGGCCTCTGCCTACATCCTTTAACTGTTTTTGGATATGATTTCATTTTTTCCTTGCATGTAGAACTGCTTGTTCTTGTATATGACCAAACAATCACAGCAGCTTCGCAGTGGACATTTTTGATACTAGATTTTTTTTTATCTGTACTTATTTCTGGTTTAAGAGACATTACGGTATTTGTACTGCTGTGGTCCTGTAAGACTTGATTTTCCTGCTAAGACAAAAGCTGAGATCAAGCACCCTGCAATAAAGCAATAAAACTCATCTGGAGAGAAGATCTCAAAGAAATAGGACAACACCTTGCCCTAACTTCTCATGTCACTCAGTCACTGAAGACACTCACACACCACTGTGTGTATATGCATTTCTTACTCTTAGAGTCATCTTTGAGCAACTGATGTTGTGTATTTATTATTTCTGAATTGGCTTCTAATTGTCTAACTATGTAATTGGAATTATACATTTTTGCCTGAAAAATAAAATGGTATATTTGATTCTTCTGAAATCATTATGATTATTGGAGTCAATATTTCCGCAAATCTGCGTCAGGATAGGTCTAACTAAAGCCTCAATGAAAGGTGCATGCGGCACATCATGTGAGACCTTTTGATTTCTGTCTATCACTGACTTAGCAAGTTACAGTATCGTGACTGAGAAAACTGTGTTTTTGTATGAACAAGCATGTGGTGGTTCAACTCAAATGCATTGGTAAACTTTAAACCCTCTGACTAAGTATCAGAAACTGACGAATTTGTGTCGTGAGAAGTACATAATCGGCCGATGTAACTTCCTGTGCGATATCGGGTCCATAATGAACGAATAATTGAAAGTACGGGATACCCAGAATAATCAAATATCTAAAATTAATACATGAGCAATGATTAATTCTTAATTAGAAACATGATCTAAGCGTAATAATCATTTGAAATTGGAGTCAGATTAAACGCACAGCTAAAGTAAAATTGAAACTAAATTCTAAAAATGAAAGTGAACTTCACAGAGGCGCTGAAAAGACACGCATTATACCTTCACCCAGGCCATCGGAATCCGTTTTTTGGCAGACGGGGGGTTCCTTACAGTCCATCAGTCACAAATGCAGAAAAAAAATATATATATATTTCAATGTTTTCCTTGCCATTTCTTTGTAATTATTTGTGAAATGTAAAAGTAATTTCTGAGTGAATGAAGTTAATGTTTAATGAAAAGTTCACTTAACAATTACAATTCTGTCATCAGTCTATTTAATTGGTCCTCATATTTTCTGAAGCTTTCAGTTTTTAAGGCTGATGCATTCAGTTGGATTTGACTCAGAATATATCTATCAGGAAATGGAGTGCTCTGTTCACCAGAGATATGTGTATAAGTGTATAAAGGCAGAACAGCACAATGCTGTGCCCTAAATAGCAGCAGTGCTGACTGTGAGCTGGTGCGATACTGCAGCTTAGATGTAGCTTCAGTAATCTGTGTTTTTCGGGACTGTCAGCCTGAGCTGTGGAGTTTAGGTGAGCGCGGTGAGACGAGCACATGACTCAGCAGCTTCACAGAAGGGATGAGTCGAGGAAATACAGACACTGACATGCTGCATTATGAGGATGTGATCAGGGCTCTAAAAGCATAATTTTTTATAGTTATGACAGGAAAGAGAGAAAGCGAATCAAGAGGCAACTTTTGAACAAACAAAATATGAATATAAGTGTTCAGAAGTATGTTTTTGTATCTCACAAAACCTGTCAAGAACAAAGTGTCCTATCATTTAAATAATGATCAAATTAATTATTCTTTTTTATGGGCACCTTTCAAGACACTCAAGGACACCTTACAATTAATAAAATACATGATAAATGATGAAAAAATAATAGTAACAATAATACACAAAAGCTATGTCAATAAATCAGAATAAGCTAATCTAAAGAAATTATGATTTAAAAATTGAAAGACTAGAACTAGAACGTATGTCTTGAGTCAATGTAAAACTTTCACAGTTTTGCAATTTTGATTTAGTGCCTACTAACAGAATTTCAGTGTTTTCATTGTTAACCTCAAGGCCCGGTTTCACAGACAGGGTTTAGACTAAGCCAGGATTAGGCATTAGTTCAATTAGGGCATTTCAGTAGCTTTTATAAACGTTCACTAGAAAAAAACATTACTGGTGTGAATTCGGAGACAAAACAATGGCAGTGACATATTTTAAGATATATCAGTACAAGTTGCTTTCAGTTAAAACAGCTCAAACATTCATTTTAGTCTGAGACTAGTTTAAGCCTTGTCTGTGAAACCAGGGGTAAGAAAATGACATGTAAACCATGATTTAATTTCAGATAAGCAAAACAAAAGAGAGGAAGTTGGTAATATTGAATTAGGCGTTGAAGACATATAGAGCTGGGTGTCATCAGCATAACAATGACAAGTTATACCGAATTTGTGAAAAAATTGTCCTAAATGCAATAGATAAATAATAAACAGAAGAGGGCCCAAAACTGAGCCCTGAGGCACGCCAATAGTAATCTGAGATGTCCGTGATTTGAAATCCCCCAACTTAAAATCATTTAGGCCTGGTTTCACAGACAGGGTTTAGACTAAGCCAGGATTAGGCCTTAGTTCAATTAGGGCATTTCAGTAGCTTTTATAAACGTTCACTAGAAAAAAACATTACTGGTGTGCATCTTGTGACAAAACAATGGCGCTGACATATTTTAAGATGTATCAGTACAAGTTGCTTTCAGTTAAAACAGCTCAAACATGCATTTTAGTCTGAGACTAGTTTAAGCCTTGTCTATGAAATGGGGGTAACAAAATTACAGGTAAACCATGATTTAATTTCAGATAAGCAAAGCAAAAGAGAGGAAGGTAGTAATGTTGAATCAGGCTGTTGAATTTACTAAGGATTTGCCCTATAGTTCATAGATAAATAATAAACAAAACTGAGCCCTTAGGCACGCCAATAGTAATGAGAATCCAGAATTTTTTATTTAATTTTTTTTTTTAGAATTTTTGTAATTTTTTTTGTGATTTCTTTTCTCACCTTGTTACACTTGTGGTGTTTCCGGTCCACCAAATATTGGATTCAATTTATTTATTTATTGGACTTATTTTTTTTAACTAACTGATTGTATAAATGAAGCCTATGATCAGTCAGTTCCAAATAGAAATACAAAAACTATCCTAATTAAAAGAAAACAAGTTGACAAAAAGATTGAATCTAATATTTGGTGATAATAAAGCATAACGAGTGATTTACAATGTCATTTTTGACGGGGAACACAAAAGGTGTCAGAGGGTTAACAGCACAAGGGTTAAGCATTTTCCTGTCAAATATTACTTTTACTAACTACTCATGCCCTCTCATTTTCACCCTTTATCATGTCATTTTAATGTAGTAAATGTAAGACAGTGAACCATCATTATTGCAAAATAAACCAGACTATCTTTATCCTGCTTATTACATGATTACTTACCAAATACATAATTGTGTGTATATGAAAAATTGAATGCGAGACTGAGCTTTTTTGTGTTTTTCCCTTCTCTGTTTCTTTTGTTTATTTAGAGTCATAAATGTTTAATCACGTGATTTCACGGTCTGTTTCATGCTTGGCTCTTTTGCACATGAATATCAATGTCATAAAACTCAAGTTATAGTCAGTTTGTTTGTTTAATAATGTAAAAGTGTATGTTATGTGGACAAGTTGGGTCAAAGTGTCCCTGATTTACAGAGACATACAGGATGCTGGAAGGAAACATGATTCCTGTAGTCATATTAAAATACTCTGAATCTTTTATTTATATTCATTTCAAAATAAGTTATACTATATTTGTAGCATTTGCATCAAGATAATCATAATTTCACAAAGGGAAGCAATGTAAATGACAAAAGCGAGTGATCATTTTCTCTCAAATATTCATAGCGGTTGAGGCACAGATGTGTGCAGCGTCCTCGAGGGATATCCAGGCATGCCGGAAATAATCATTTGGATAAAAGAATATATGTATAAAAAGAAGGGAGTCTGTCACAGGCTTTCAGAGGTTTACCGTAGTGTTTGCGAAGAGCTGAACTCTTGTTGAGTGTGGTTGTGCCGCTGGGGTTGCAGGTGATTGATTGCTCCGCCCCTGTGATGCGGCCTGCATAAATTCTAGCCTGAAGTGCCGGGGAGGAGGGAGGCCTGATGGGAAATGAATCACACCATAAAACACAATCCAATACCAGAGGAGGGAAGTGTGTTCAGTGCCATAAACTGCCGTGCCAAACTGGACACCAATTAGTGTTCTTCTGAGGAAATAATTCATCCAAATCATCATCATGTCTTGAATTATCTCAGGTCCATTAACAGATCCAACATTTGATTTAAAAAATGTATCAGTAAATGATCAAATTAACATTAACTGAGATTAATAAATGCTTTGGAAGTATTTTTCCATGTTATTTCATGTGGTCTCACTTTAGTAAGTGTCTACTATGTACTACACCCTTAAACCTGTCCTAACCTTACCCGTGTCCCACATCAGTGGCAGCAAGGGTTTTACAATTACATCGTACTTAACAAATGTTTTTGGTTTTGATAGTAGACACCCAATCTAAAGTGTGACCACTCATGTTTTGTCAGGTAAAATATGCATGCAACGTTGTATTAAAGTTAAAAAACCTTATTTGTTATGACTTATTTAAAATCAAATGGCTGTTATGCATTTTCAATTTGCGGTTAGAATCTTAATAAAAGGCAAACGTTGTGCACATTTAGTAGCAGCACATTTTACACACAATGATGCATCGAGTCACACCTACCGTCTCCTCTCACACCCCTGCAGCGCTGCAGAGGACATCCCCGCTCCCGCTGCAGCTGTTCCTCACTGTCACGTGACTGCAACGCTCTCTGAGAGAGACCAGCTTGCAGCCACTTGAGTCAGTGCAGTTTCCATCTGAGCATCAAAACACCACAACCTTTGTGAAGCAGTGACAGAGGTCAAGATGAATTTATGAAGAAATATACTGGCTCCTTTAGGTCATTCTCAATTAAAGATTACTGGAATACGTTTTACAAGTATGCATGCTTAAAGTATGTCTTCTCCCAGTGGAATGGGTCCTTTAAGGCAGACATTTTAATATACAGAATAGATGTTAATCTCATAAACAATCAAAACTGTAATTACTACATCCAGTGCCTCGCATGCAATATGGGTCATGCACAACAAAATGTTGTATTCTGTAAAAACAGGTTGCATCACTTCTGGTTCAGGTCTTTTGTACATGATAGATTTTACTCAAGATGCCTTCAAACGAGCTACCGAAGACAAGCATAATCAATGTCCGTTGCATATGCAGGTTGACGTATAAATGATTTTTTATTTATATCAAATAAAATGGCAACAATAAGTGAGCAGTATCACACTCGTAGTCGTGCGCTATGGCTCTATAGGCACAAGCTCCTCCTAGGCATGAGGCCGCAGGCAATCACAGCCGTGCTGATATAGAGCCGTCTCTCACCACTACGAGTGTGATACTGCTTTTATATGACAGTTTGACGGCACTAGAGTGTAAATAAATAAGAAACAACAATGGAGTGTCTTTAAAAACACTCCTTTGTGGGAAAATATCTCAAATTGACAGTTTACCAGTTGTGACCAAGACTCCACTACTAGCAACAAAGGAACGCTGAGTTGCTTGATTGAAGGTTATTGTATTATGTAGAGAATTATGGTGTTATGAGAGCGAGATAGCGATTGTATTACCTGCATCTGATACAGCATTTATTCTTCAGGTCAATCTTATATTCATAATAAAAAAAAATCGTTTGAATGTAGGAAAGTGATATCTTTGTCTTAGTATCCTTTTGACAGCGATAGTCAATGCATTTGTCCATTGCATCAGTTTAAGGTGTTGTTTAAAGTAAAATAATGTCCTTGTGTACAACCTTGTTCGATATAAAAGTCTTTCCTACAGACTCACACATGAAGACAGTTTTTGCCACCATATAATGGGTAATAATGTAACTTTCACTGAAGTCAAAATCACAATTACTAACAGACCCTTTCTTAATACCAAATACGGCATATTATGCATATATAATAAAATATGATTTATTTAACAATAATATTTAAATGAACATTATAGAAGTTTAAGAAGTTTGTACAATAGGAAATAAACTCTAGTTATAAGCAGATAGTTAGTAGGGTTTAAGTTAAATAAAAATATAAAGTTATGAAACTTAACATTGCGTTTAGCAAAATCAATTTGCTCTAGAACAAATAATAGATTAAATAGACCAAAGATTGCCAAAATGTTTAACCACGATCTACATAAGAGTCATTGCAAATCCCCAAAGAACTTGCTGAGAAAAAGCTGTTCTCGGCGGGTACATGAGCTCCGAGGATCCGCTACAACTACATTCTTGCCTAAAAAAACTAAAACTACATTTCGTGACACAATAACAGTAGTTGACCTATTTGAAAAATTATTATGGGTTTGCTCCTCCACCACTGATGCTCGCTGTGAGAAATTCTGCCAGTATAGATCCAGCAGAAATAGTGATACAAATTGTAAAACGGTTTCCGTGTGATATTAGTAAAATATCACATGGCTGGAAAAGGCTCTCAGCCAATCAGATTCGAGAACCAGAACTAACTATTGTATAAAAATAACTATTTAGGTTAGCTGATTACCTGAAAAGTTCTTAGATGTCTCCCACAGTTCATAGCAGATGCAATGAAACCTGTTTTCCTGTCTGTTCATGTGACTAACTAACATAAATACCTCTTTCTACATTATTATAGATGATAGGCAATGGTTTTTAGGGGCATCATTAAAAGATTACAACCTCTACAATTTGTAATCTTTTAATGACTTGAGGTCAACAGGACAAACATTCATGTTACATGACAGCATCCAGTGAACCATAAACGAACAAACCAACCCCAGCCTCTAATCCATATGAAAACAGATTTTCATCACAAATGCCACTCATAACCGTTCATAAAGATAAAGACAAAATGCCAGGCGTCTTCTCTCTGCTGCGGCACAACATAAACTCTTATACTTCTTATTTCTTTACCTCTTTCCCCTTTTTCTTTTCCATTTGCCATTACCACTTTCTTCTTTTCCCTTGCTCAGTCTGTTTGGCCGGCTCTATTCTTGTTAGACAGAGAACAGCTTTTTTAGTGATTAGGGTTGGTCATCCAGTGAATTTTATTGGCTGGCAAATGGTGCGTATCGTATACATTTATCAAGAACAATTGGTCTGGCTGTGAGGACTGCTGCCTCACCTGCCAGCAGGGATAATAGAGAGACAGAGAGAGAGAGAGAGAGAGACTGCTCTGGTTGACAATAATTTACAGATAGCATCAAATGAAATTATTGATTTGTCAATTCAGCCGTCATTAATAGGAAACTCTAATAGGAATCAGCTTAATTTTCAGTATTACATGTTAATTACAGCATTAGTGTGCATCTTTTAGTAGTCATCATGCGCATTATGGGATTTAATTGCTCAGATGAAGTTACAACTCTGGTTTTGCAATAAAAAACCACAACAGTCGATAGATCTGCTGCTAATCTATAAATACCCTTCAGTTTTCACTTAATCAAATGTGTCCTTTGCTACTGTTAGCGCATTCTCACAGGCATTACCTTGGTGTGTGTGTGTGTGTGTGCGTGCTTGCATGCGTGCGTGCGTGCGTGTGTGTGTGTGTGTAAGCTCTCAGAGTAATTGCTTTCATCACACTAGAGTCACATGTGGCCAGGTTAAGCCATGAAACTGTGATCCAGAACTGATTCATAATGGAAATGTGTTTTCATCATCTTCTGACAAGGATAAAACATCAACTAACATCATTGTGTTATATATGTATTTTGTGCCCTTTGGCTTATTTGGATTATAGTGCTATCATGTGTCAGTCATTTTCTGGTATTTTTACAAAACCTTTTCTCATTAAAACCAGTGAAAGATTCCAGTGATGCCAGTGATTCCATTTTGCAGTGATGACACAGAAGAACCATTTTTGGTTCCCCAAAGAACCTTTCAAAAGAACCAATTTTTTTTCTAAATAAAGGCTCCAAATAGGGTTTTCACTGGGATGCCATAGAATAACCACTTTAGGTTCCTCGAAGAACCGAACAGTTATTAAAAAAGACCTTTTTTTAAAAAAAAAATAAAGTTATCAATGGTTCCACGAAGAACATTTAACATCCATGGAACCTTTCATTGCACAAATGGTTCTTTATGGTGGAAAAACGGTTAAAAGGTTCTTCACACTAAGAACAGATCAATGAAAGGTTCATTGGGGAACCAAAAACGGTTCTTCTATGGCATCACTGCGAAACATATTATGTTGATATGAAGTGATAGCGTGAAGAACATTTTAATAATCTAAAGAACCTTTTTCCACTATACAGAACCTTTTGTGCATTTGAAAGGTTCTATAAATATTAATGATTTTTGATTTTTTTAGTGTGGGAGGAACAGTTTAAATAATAACAACAATTAGGAAGGAACATAATCAGAAGTACATTGTAATATTTGATTACATGTTCGTCATAATGTACAATAACTGCAGTCTGTTTTATACATGCAAAATGAGTTCATAATCTCTCTTAATAAACAGAGAAATGCATGTCTGAGATGTTTATAAATGAAATGCTAGTAAAAGTACTAATCACAAAAACATTCAGAAAATGTTTTTCATTAATTAACAAATGCTCGTCATGTATTTTAAATGATTCATTTCTTTTTATTAATAGCTCTTTGTGTTTACTTTGGAAATCTATCCACATCAAATGAATTACACAATACTTTAATGACAAACACTAATATACACTACTGATATATGGACCCCATCGCCCCATTTAACAGTCGTTAGATAAGATAATTTTTTGACATTTGTGCTACTCTTCTGCATCCAAACTATCATACACGCGCACACACACACACACACACACAAAACATATACACTGAAGAGATTTCCAATGGCGGCGTTCAGAGACGTGCAGGTGAGAGCAGTTGTGCATTGCAGAGTTTCTGCGCAGCCCTTCCAGGACACTGCAGTTCAATGAAATCTCAGAGGGGCGGCATGAGTGTGTGTGTGTGTGTGTGTGTGTGTGTGTATATATATATATGCAGTAAGAAAACAAAAGATCAGGCTGATCATTTATATCACCATCTTTGTAAAGAAGTGGATTTAATTCACAGTATATCATCCATCTTCATTTCATTCAGTTTACACATCCTCAAAACCACAAGGACTGGAGGCTTAGAACGGAACAGCCTGGCGTTTTCTGCGTTCACTACATGCAAGGCCCTTTTTATCAATATGCAAATCGATCAAGATAAAATTACAATGAGACTTTATATGCGACATTACACGCTCATACCGTCGTTCTCTTTCAGATGGCAAAGCTCCGGGGAGAATCTTTCAGACGATGGCTCCTAGAAAAGAATCAGAACCAAATAACACCCTCGATTTCTCTTGGTTTGTGAACCTGAAGTAATGGCATCCCATGCTAAGGTGTTTTGTCATCTCAGGCCTGATAAATGAACAAGACATTTTTGTTGGTTTTAACTCAGCAAAAGGCAGCAGCAGTGGAGACATGTCAGCGTGCGCAGCGCATCTCAAGTGTCTCTCTGTCTGTCTGTCTGTCGGTCGCTCGACCGCATCGTGTAACCAAGCCTCCAACGCTCACATGATGTATGACACATCACAGCATGCAGAATTACATTCATACATAACCCAATCATTTTGTCATTTAGGAGGAGCTGTAAAAACCACGTCGGCTCTTGCAGAAAATGCACGGGGAGAATGAGAGACGGTGAGGGAAGGGGGGGATACTGCAGTACATATAAGGCAAGAAAGATACCAGTTCATGTTTTATTAAAGCTTTGCTCTTTCAGGTCCAGTACAGTCCGTTTAGATTGCTCTGGTCTTTCATTCCTCCACAAAGTTGTACAAATCTCAGAGGAGTCCTGGAATGCTTATCCAAGGAGAGAGGGAGAACTGAGAGAAAAGGGAAGATCACACTGTACAGCCAAGCCATTCCCTTCCGCCCTGTCCAGAACACCCCCGAAATGGCCGTCCTCCCGAGGGCCAACCCCTCAGGATGATCCGAACTGTTCTTTGTCCTCGGTGACCTTCGAGTCGTGCAACATTCCCTGGTGTTAGTTCTTAAGCGTCGGGAGGCGTCGGTGTGGGGTGACGCATCAATACTCGAGCAAACGCCGCAGAGATTTCATCCCCTAGCTGAAATTGTCCAGATGTAAGTTCTTAAACATGCAATGCTTTCCCTTCAAGCTCAGAAATGCAGAGAACGTCTCCTCTCTGTGCACGCATTTGCTTGTCATAAATATATACGGTGGCATAATCATAAAGAATCATTCAAATGGAAACAAATGACATCTCGAGTAATGCACCGGATTTTAGGCCTTAAACCAGTTCGTAACGCCTGCTCATACACGCTTGCGTTGTCATAGAGGGTGGAAGAGATACAGCAGGCGTGGGCTTGTCAATGGTACATCAATCCCAAAAAGAATCTATCCGGCTTACAAATATTGCTGGAACTGTTCGGTGAAAAACCAGCACCAGAGCAGAAAACACTGCTGAGGACGAGTCATTTGTTAGCAAGAAAAGATGGCTGTCCTGTGTAGGAAAAGATTCTTTTTTCCAAACGATAGAGAAGGAAGAATGCATTATGCCATTTTCAGTTCATTTACAACGAATACAGCTAAAGCAAGCCTGGACGCAGTACGCATAATTCAAGCAATAAATCTGCTTTATGGATATGGTTATATTCTTCAGAATAGATTTTATATGTATATATGCATATATTTATATACAAGTATGGCACTTGATTACACTTAAGCGCGAAAAAAACAAGTCACCAATGAAAGCAGAGGGCGCTTTGGTGTTGAAATTAAGGAGATCACAGACTTTAAGCATTTGCAGCAAATTCACCCCTGCTCTCTCTCACACACACACACACACACACACATGGACAGAACAGAAAATCTGCAATGGAGTTAAAATCACATAGTCTACGTTAAGGTCAATGGTGCAGTACAGGCAACCAGAAAAGAAAGAAATCATAGCAGAAGCGATGAACGGTGTGTCAAGACTCTCCCGATGTGCGTCGCGTCACACAAACTTTTTAGTGCAAGACGTATTTACTCCCTTCAAGTACAGCAGAGCAGCTTCTTCGGTCACACTTCACATGCCAGTGTTCACGTCACACCAGCTGTCGCCGAGCCGCTCGTGGTTTATTGTAATGAATCGTATAGCATGCATTCTGTGCAACGCGGACAGTGTCATGTAAAGTGTCACCGCAGCTTATAGAGAGGCAATACGCATTCGGGTATCAGCATTTGCTCTTTGTGTACGTCTCAGAGTACAAACGTTGCTAAAAAGTTGCATTATACAGTAGTGAACCGCTTTACAAACGTGTTTGTCGTCCACAGTTGTCAAGGAAGTCTTTAAAACAGTAACAAAAAAGTCCTACCCCGTGTTCTTGCAATTCATGAACCTTACGTGGCGACGGCACTCGTCCACGCTCTCGATCTCGGCGGCGCGCAGGCTTCGGTTGCTCGTTCCGCGCGCTTACACGTAGGCGGAGTCACTGGACTGAGTGCGGCCGAAATTGGGCATACTCATCCGGGGCAAATCCTTGTTCCGGATCTCGTAGATGGACTTCCTGCGGGCCCTCACGCCCCTCACGGCCGCTTTGATCTTCCTCCAGCCCAAGTGATTGAGCTCGGCCAGATTGAGGACCACGCAAAAGCCGCTGACCGCAAACATGAAGACGAGGAACACGGTTTTCTCCGTGGGCCTGGACACGTAACACTCCACCTCCTTGATGCACGGGTATCGGTCGCACTCGTACACGGCGGGCACGTTGAATCCGTACAAGAAATACTGGCCCACCAGGAAGCCGATCTCCAGAGCGTTTCTGAACACCACCTGAATGATGTAAAACCTGGAGATGCCCTCCTGCCGTCTCATTTTGGACTTGCCCGGTTTCTTGCCCGTGCTGGTCAGTTCTTTTTCCTCCATGCAGTCGGGCTCGGCTTCTTTGGTGGAGTTCTCCGAGTTCTGAAGTACTCCGTTCACGATGGTGTTCTTGATCTTTTGGTTCTTGGCCTCCTCTCGTTTCAGGGAATCCTGCTCCTTGTTATCCAGCGTGAGGAAGACGGTGGCGGTGGAATAACGTCGCTCCTTTTGCTTGGCCGACTGATGGACCGAGTACGTGATGAAGCAGAGACTCGGCGTGCAGACCATTATGATCTGAAAGACCCAATATCTGATGTGCGATATAGGGAAGGCTTTGTCGTAACACGCCTGGTTGCAGCCCGGCTGTAAGGCGTTACAGACGAACATGGTCTGCTCGTCGTCATACACCGTCTCTCCCACTATAGCTACGATTAGGATCCGGAAGATCACCACCACAGTTAGTAGGATCCTAAAGAACAAGCACACACAAACATAAATGTGTCAATATACGAGCGAAGGGGAGCTGTCCGGTGCTGAAACTGAGGTGCATCCTCAGCGCTTTATTTCAGCACCGCTTCAACTGCTTATGGATTATGCAGGTGTCACTTGGTGTGTCATGTTTAATAATGTGTTTTTGTGAATTTGGGCACGGAACATCACACCTCCCAACATGGCTTGAAATGAAACACAAATTACGCACAAACAAATAGGGTGCAGTTTTAGTTTCAGTTGAAATATGTTCCTTTATATTTTACGTATATGTTATGCAAATATGTTTTGGCATATATGAGCCTATATTAATGATTGGGAAAAAGCATCATTTTGCCTCAAAAGGTGGCTTTAAACAAAGCAATCTATTATGAATGAATCAATCTTTAATTCATTCTATTAAGAGAGCTGTATAGATCGATGCGCGTTCACAAGCACTGAATGATGCATTCTGTTACATTTCACAGTCGTTGAATGATTTTCTACGGCATTTTCAGAAGTGAAATAAGCGGTGACGCCTTGTTTGTGCACACCTGGCAATAATCATCACTTTTCGATCAAAAGTGGCTTTAAACGTAGCAAAAAATACATCATCAAAACGATATAAAGGTCGGATATTCAGCGTGTGTGAAGGGTGCTGTCCAGTGCTGAAACCAGTCGAGTGGATTCAGTTGCTTTTTATTTTCCATATTACGCAAATATTCCTTTTTGATATGTCATGCTTGTTTGTCATCTTATTGTATACTGTATTTTAAGAGTGAAACAGCCGCGTTTGCATGTATAAAACGTCATTTTTCCTCCAAAAACGCGCCGAACCTCGACACATTAGCGCTTACCTTCCGATCATAGTGGAGTGCTGCTGGACAGCAGCCTCCAAGAGCCTCTCTAGTATGGTCCATTCCCCCATCGCTGCTCATCCGCAGACTCTGATCCAAATCCAGGGAAAAAAGTGTGTGTATCCTCCTATTGTCCGCCGTTATCGGGAGAGCGCATGGATGAGCTGCGCCAGCTGTGGCAGTGCTGATGCTGGAAGATGCCACACTTCTCCTCGCCTTCCAGTCTGGAGTGGAGTCATGTGAGCCCTCCTATCTTCGATCTCCACATCAGATTGATGGTGTGGGTGGAGGGCGGCGGGCTTTAATATGGCATCAGTGCCGTGGAGAGCCCTGCTGCGTCATATGGGGCTTTATCTCGAGCTGCGGATTTCATGTGTGTGATGTTCATAAGCAGGATTCGGTCCGGTGATGGTGAACTCTGCACTCTGTCATGGTGGGGAGAGCGGAGGTGACCTCCACCTTTTTTATTTGGGGGACTGAAGTCTCATTTACTTGTTGCTGTGTGTTTTGAAAGACGACACAGCTGTTGGAGAGCAAATGTCCTTGAGTACATTGAGGACCTTCAGCTCCGCCCTGTTCACATGAAGCAGCAGTGTAAAACAGCGCTCGTGCTCTGGATACAGTGAGGTGAAAGTGTCAGCTGATTCTCTGTTTAAGTAAAGACACCCTTGGCCCCGCCCATCGAACGCCCGTACACATGCGCAGTTCTGCCAAACCATCTTCCTTGCTATTTGACTATTTTAAGGGACTACAGTGGCCCAAAAAAGTATTTGCTCAATTTGACAATAACAATAACTTCTGTCTTTATTTCTAACACCACATCTATTGTTACAAACTTAAATAAATAAATATCAAGCCTGGAAAGTATGCTTGAGATTTTTAAAATGAATGCCACTTGCTTTGATTTGATACCTTCTGATATCTGCTGATTTGATTAACTCGGGTTAATTGGTTAATCCAAAACATTTAAATACAGATTTTATTTTGTAATCTTGGTGATAGCGTCTTCTTAAAAGGTTTAAGTTTTTATCTGTGGCTTTTGAGACGAATAATGACCTTTCATTAAAATGTAATATTGCAATTTAATTCATTCATTAAATGATTAGGAAAGATTACACCAAATAGCATGGCAACCATAATGACTGTTTTCAAACAGGTTTCCTAAACACTCTCCCACCAGCCACACAAACGAATAGTCCCGCCCCCAACTCACACCATTGGTTGACTCAGTAGTTGACGTGTAGGAGCACTCAAACAGGGTCACGGTCACTTTTCAGAAAATCAAACTACCAACATATAGTTGATGAAGCATAAACTGAGATACAAGAATATATTTTTGAAACAGATTAGTTTATTTATTAAAATGTCACACTTTTTAATTGTGAATGGCTTCTTATAGAATTACATTAAACGACAATAGTTGTTAAATTACACTCACCTAAAGGATTATTAGGAACACCTGTTCAATTTCTAAATAATGCAATTATCTAATCAACCAATCACATGGCAGTTGCTTCAATGCATTTAGGGGTGTGGTCCTGGTCAAGACAATCTCCTGAACTCCAAACTGAATGTCAGAATGGGAAAGAAAGGTGATTTAAGCAATTTTGAGCGTGGCATGGTTGTTGGTGCCAGACGGGCCGGTCTGAGTATTTCACAATCTGCTCAGTTACTGGGATTTTCACGCACAACCATTTCTAGGGTTTACAAAGAATGGTGTGAAAAGGGAAAAACATCCAGTTTGCAGCAGTCCTGTGGGCGAAAATGCCTTGTTGATGCTAGAGGTCAGAGGAGAATGGGCCGACTGATTCAAGCTGATAGAAGAGCAACTTTGACTGAAATAACCACTCGTTACAACCGAGGTATGCAGCAAAGCATTTGTGAAGCCACAACACGCACAACCTTGAGGCGGATGGGCTACAACAGCAGAAGACCCCACCGGGTACCACTCATCTCCACTACAAATAGGAAAAAGAGGCTACAATTTGCACGAGCTCACCAAAATTGGACAGTTGAAGACTGGAAAAATGTTGCCTGGTCTGATGAGTCTCGATTTCTGTTGAGACATTCAGATGGTCGAGTCAGAATTTGGCGTAAACAGAATGAGAACATGGATCCATCATACCTTGTTAGCACTGTGCAGGCTGGTGGTGGTGGTGTAATGGTGTGGGGGATGTTTTCTTGGCACACTTTAGGCCCCTTAGTGCCAATTGGGCATCGTTTATATGCCACGGCCTACCTGAGCATTGTTTCTGACCATGTCCATCCCTTTATGACCACCATGTGCCCATCCTCTGATGGCTGCTTCCAGCAGGATAATGCACCATGTCACAAAGCTCGAATCATTTCAAATTGGTTTCTTGAACATGACAATGAGTTCACTGTACTAAAATGGCCCCCACAGTCACCAGATCTCAACCCAATAGAGCATCTTTGGGATGTGGTGGAACGGGAGCTTGGTGCCCTGGATGTGCATCCCACAAACCTCCATCAACTGCAAGATGCTATCCTATCAATATGGGCCAACATTTCTAAAGAATGCTTTCAGCACCTTGTTGAATCAATGCCACGTAGAATTAAGGCAGTTCTGAAGGCGAAAGGGGGTCAAACACAGTATTAGTATGGTGTTCCTAATAATCCTTTAGGTGAGTGTATATTAATATTAAATCATATTGTTATTTGTAATGGAACACTGATGGCTGATTTCATGGTCATGATGTCAATAATGCGGGTGCATAAAGAAAATAAATGTTTAAAGCCAGCAATGGCCATGATGCGGTTACCAGACCAGCTCAGACTTGAGGTTACATTCTTTCTTACTAAAATAAAAATGGCAGGTTTGATACCAGTCCCATTCTAACGTCAGGAAGAAGGAGAGATGAACAGCTCAGCAGGAGAGAACAGGCTGCTCACCTCATGAATCTGTCTGGAATATTCAATGAAACATCTGACTTTGCACAAAAAAATCGTGACGAACTAGATCAATATACTTCTAACAAAAAAAAAACAAAAAAAAATGAATTACATTGATTTTCCCTCAATTTTGAGTTTTTCTATCTGGTGTTCAGAGCTTAATGCTGACATGATTGACTGGACTGTACATTTACAGATTAGCTTTGCTCAATTGTCAAAGAAGTTAGGAAAACACATACAACAAATACACTGAAATGCACTGCTGAATAATACAGATGCACTAACAACGTTTACAATGTTTTTAAGACATGTTTAAGAGAATGTAAATGAAAATCCATGCACACACACTCAAGAGGGTTGCTCTGTGTGAGTGAGGGTTAAATGAGAAAAGCAGTGTGGGGTTCATCACATGGTCAGATTTCCTCACATATGGCAGAAGCACAGCAAGGCATTCAGGCCTTTTTCCATTCTTGATCTTGCACAGAAATTAAATATTTACAGCCCGAGTCCAACCACAGCGGCTGTCAAATGTGCTTCCTCCACCACATGCTGAGAGGCGGCCCTGTCTGTACAGCCCATGCTGCCAGCACAAACTTGAAATTAAAACCAGGCAATTTTGGCTGGTGAAGGTTCCCCTCAGGACTGCTGGGAGGGAAAGAGAGAAAGAGAGAGAGAAAGAAAGATACTGAGGGAGAGAGGGAGGCTGTGCACAGGCAGTGTAAGTGGGTCTTGTGCGGTCATCACATTATTAACAATCTTTAAAAAAATTTAATTCTATTCATTAATTCTATTCTATTCTAAAATTTTAATTTTATTCATTGTTTATAAATATATAGACAGACAGACAGACAGACAGATAGACAGATGATAGATAGATAGACAGACAGACAGATTAGACAGACAGACAGACAGACAGACAGATTAGACAGACAGACAGACAGATAGATAGATAGATAGATAGATAGATAGATAGATAGATAGATAGATAGATAGATAGATAGACAGACAGACAGACAGACAGATAGACAGATTAGACAGATAGATAGACAGACAGACAGACAGACAGAGATTAGACAGACAGACAGATAGATAGATATAGACAGACAGATAGATAGATATAGACAGACAGACAGACAGACAGACAGACAGACAGACAGACAGACAGA
>RJVU01044332.1:545319-571107 GCA_003731715.1 Anabarilius grahami
AGATAGATAGATAGATAGATAGATAGATAGATAGACAGAGAGATTAGACAGACAGATAGATAGATAGATAGATAGATAGATAGATAGATAGATAGATAGATAGATAGATAGATAGATAGATAGATAGATAGATAGATAGATAGATAGATAGATAGACAGACAGACAGACAGACAGACAGACAGGCTTCACTGTCATCCTCCTCCTACAGAGGGCAGCACTGAATGACCTGCTCTGAAGGCTCTCATGTTTCACTGCATGGCTCTGCAGTTCTTGACGGAAGTCCCACTAACACGACACCACAGTCTCCAGTTACTGCTTCCATTCAAACTCAGCAGAATCTCGTGTGAACTCAGATTTCCTCTCATATCCTGCAGCTAGAGATAAAAGACAGTTCTGATTCTTCAGACAAAACCCATCCCATAACCTGCCATTAGTTTTTAAAATAGCAAAAAAATTCCCACTTTAATATTCATCAGAGATATATAAATATATTTATTTATACACTTTAGATTTATATTTTCCTAGTTAGAAACAAACACCAAAAACAGATTTTTTTATTTTATAATTTATTTCAGTTAACATTTATTTTATTTCAAGTAACACATTTTGTTTTATAATTTCAAGTTTATTTAATGATAATAACCCTGCAAAAGATGGAGCTGAACGTCAATTTCTTCAAACCAGTTTATTAATTATTCTGTGAATAATGTGAATGTTAGGGTGGGTTGCACCAATAAGGATTTTTTAAATCTAGATTAAATCAAAGTTTATATAATAATTGTGTTGCTCCATAGTTAATCCTTGTTTAAAAATAAGTCGGCCTACATTGAAACCATTATTATTCACAACGGCACTAATGATGAACTCAGAAGTACGATGTCAGACACTGTAATTTGCTCTGGCTCCCTTCCTGTTCGTTGGAGTGATGAGATAGTTAGCAGATTATCATCACTCAATGGCTGGCTGTCTAAGTGGTGTCCGCAGAATAATATAGGTTTCATAGACCATTGGAAAAGCTTTTGGGGCAGACCTGACCTGTTGAAAAGAGATGGTATTCATCCCTCCTGGGATGGTGCTGCTCTTCTCTCTAGTAATATGGCATATAGTCTTAGAGCTGAAACATGACAAACTGGGGCCCAGGACAGGAAACAGCAGACAGACTGGCTAAACCAACCGTCTGCTAGCTGCCTCACATTACAGAAGTCAGATAATTCCCAACACATAGAAACTCTTTCACCTAGATGTCATCACATAGAGACTGTGTCTGTTCCCCGATTTAGTAAATACAAAAACTCCCAAACCCATTTAAGGGTAAAAATTTATTGATGTTCAACAAATAAAAAACAGATATAATTCAGATGAACAAATGATAAAGCTTGGGTTGCTGAATATTAGAACCCTTTCTTCAAAAGCACTTATTGTAAACGATATTATCACAGACAATAATCTAGATGTGCTGTGTTTGACAGAAGCCTGGCTAAAACCAGACGATTACATTACTTTAAATGAGTCTAGCCCTCAAGGTTACAATCATCAACTCGAGCCTCGTCAGAAAGGCAAAGGGGGAGGTGTTGCTGTAATTTATAGTAATATCTTCAGTATAACTCAAAAGTCTTTCAAATATAATTCCTTTGAAGTGATGGTACTTTACGTAACATTATGTAAGTTGACATTTGTGCTGGCTACTGTATACAGGCCAGCAGGACACCATACAGACTTTATCAAAGAATTGCCTGATTTTCTATCGGAGTTAGTACTAGCTGCAGATAAAGTTTTGTTGATTTTAATATCCATGTAGATAATAAAAAGACTCATTGGGATTGGCATTTACAGACATTCTAAACTCTATTGGAGTTAGACAACACGTGTCAGGACCCACTCATTGTCGTAATCATACTTTAGATCTAATATTGTCACATGGAATTGATATTGATGCCGTTGAAATTCTGCAGCAGAGCGATGACATCTCAGATCATTAGCTAGTCTTGTGTATACTACATTTAACCAAGGCTGCAAAACCGCCTCTCTGCCACAAATATGGTAGAACTATCACTTCTACCACTAAAGATCGCTTTATAAATAATCTTCCTGATCAGTTTCATCTCCTTAGCGTACCAGACAGCTTAGAAGAACTCAATGTTACAACAGAAACTACTGACTCTCTTTTCTCCAGCACATTAGACCCAGTTGCTCCTTTGTGCTTAAAGAAGATTAAGAAAAATAGTCCAATGCTGTGGTACAATGAGCACACTCGGGCCCTAAAGGGAGCAGCCAGAAAAATGGAGCGCTGCTGGAAGAAAATAAAACTAGTTTTTTTGCATTTTGTAGAAAGAAAGCATTTTCGTGTACAGAAAGGCCTTAAAACTGCTAGATCTGCTTATTTTTTAACTCTCTTAGAAGAAAACAAACACAACCCTAGGTATTTATTTGATACAGTGGCTAAATTAATGAGAAATAAAGCTTCAACTTCTGACATTTCCAAACAGCACAGAAGTAATGACTTTATGTAGACAAAACCATTTCCATACCAGCATGATGAATCGTATCTTCAACCAGATTAAATATTTTGACTGTTGCGATCCCAATCTGACCATGACCCGTAATGATGCCTTAATCATAATCAAGCACCGTTCGTTGTTGTTCAGAGGTGAACTGGCCCCCCGACTGAGCCTGGTTTCTCCCAAGGTTTTTTTTGTCCATTTTTGTCACCTGACCTGATGGAGTTTGGGTTATTGCCGCTGTCGCCTCTGGCTTGCTTAGTTGGGGACATTTGACATTCAACTTGATATTGTTTTTGTTCTGCCTGCCTTGCATTGACACCATTGTATGCAAACTGAACTGAGCTGGATGATGACATCACTGTTTTCTCCAGAGCTGCTGTATAGATAAATGAACTGAATTAATAACTATTGATTTTTATAATGGAATGAATCAATACTGAACTTCCTTGAGCTGGAAAATGACACCATTTTCTTCTAGAGCTGCTGTGCAGCCAAAAATATTTTCCTGTTATCCCTGTTAAGCTGCTTTGACACAATCTGCAAAAAGCGCTATATAAATAAAGGTGACTTATCCATTCCCTAAACCGTGGCTAACGCTCCCTAAAAAAAGCCTAGTGATTTCACTGATTCTACAGTTTCATGGCCTGAAATTGACCAATTGGCCAGATTTGTTTTGTCCCACTTACTGACAATCAGTATGGGCAGCTTGTTTCCACAGAAAAAACTAACAAAAAAACAAAACATAAGGTAATTGCAGTACGCTCACTCGTGTGTCAACATTGTGAACTCAGACATCAGAATTTTATCAGAATCATTTAATTTTTCATATTCAAACAGCCTGGGAGCAAAAGATACAGAGAGGAAGCAGGAAAGTGTCACTAAGGCTTTAAGGATGCGTCAGGTTATAGTCAAACAGAGAACCGACCGTACAGTAAATGACGTCAAAAACAGTTCACGTTGACTAATACAGCTTAAATGAAAAGATGTGAAAGTGAGGAATCTTCTGGACTCGTCGGGCTCGTGGTCTCAGCACAGCGGTTTGCCGTGCCTCATGTTTTGAGCACACTTTCGGCCCAGGTTGGCCCCCTCCATCAGCAGGTCGGCCAGCCGGTCCAGGCCAACACAGACGGTGAGCGGGGCGATGAGGCCGTAGAGACCCCCCAGCATAATGCTCAAGGGCCAGCCCAGAATCAGCAGCACCAGCAGCCATATGACGGCCCAGAAACACGAGCCACACGACATCCTCAGCTACAGAGAGAAAAAGAGCTTTTTCAAAGACACTGCAGAAACTTCACCAAGAAGCACTGTTCTCCAGAGAAACAATCTGACTTTAATTAGAATACAAACACAATCCTGCCCTCAGAACATTAATACATCTCTGAAATAGCTTCAGTGCTGAAGAGAGCAGGAATTAGGGGGAGCGCTATACTATTGTAGTATATATTAATATTTTGAATTAGTTTAAATTAAATTTTTGGTTTTCATTTTAATTCAGTTTTAATAATTTTGGTGTGTTTTTGTCATTTGTATCTTTTTATTCATTTAATTTCAATTAGAGTTTATTTTATTTCAAGTAACAAAAATGATTTTCATAGTTTTAGTTTACTATAATAACCCTGGTGAGATCAGATCCGTCAGTTTCAGGTGCTTCAGTGCCCATCCATCTGAAAGCCCTTCCTGCCTTTGAAGACATCTGGCCACAACTTCAAATTCCTCAGTGAGATCAACATCACGGTGAGCTTTAGATTCAGAGCTTCCGAGGGAGCGCTGGCAAGAGAAACCGGCTTTCAAAGAAAAAGATCAGGAACTACGTCAGCCTCACAAAATCTGAGGAGCTGCAAGCAGGAGCGACATTTCCTGAAGTCTTGAAGTAGTCAATTATTAACCCGTCGATGTTAAATGTACACTATGTAACTTTTGGCGCTCTAGTGGTGAAAAAACCTGCATGCATTTTGCGGAAGAACATTGTTTTGGTTGTGCTTCGGCTGAATGAATAAAACATTCACTACTAGAGATATAACCAGGTTAGATGGAAAGGATCTCAAGCTGACTAGCTGAAGATTTTACTTTAGCTTTACCCATTAATAGACATGATACTAACTTGAAAATAAATTCCAGCACAGCTACAACCACCATAATGAAACAAGCCTTCACAATAGATAGTTGTGCTTTACAGTGAACTCTGTTAGAGAGCTACAAATGGCAGTTTATCTGTTCAATAAAACACCTTAATCGCCTGTTGAGTAATTAAAACCATCATCTCCACGTTTCTTTTACAAAATATTTCAAATCTATCAGTTCTCGCCATCTCTGAAAAGCCAAGCTAGTGTTGATTCTGGTTTTATTACGAGCGCCGACGCGTTCTCTCGTCACCAGCAGACTTTCCACTGTTCTGCGTTTGTTTAAAACAGGTGATTTCTCCGGAGGTTGGAGATTTAGCGGCTCCATGTCAATCTTTCTCACTTGTTGTAACAACTAACCTGTGTCACTCCCACACCAGACATGCATCAAATCAGCCAGAGGAACTTTTCTCTATTTACGGATATGACGAGACGCGCACGGCGAGTGAAACACGCACACAATTTCCCGCGAAAACCATCCCGTCAGGTCAACAATATAAACACTTATGATAGGATTACCATAGTGAATCAGAGTAAGACCAAAACACACGCTTTAGAAGGATTGATGATGTCTTGACTTATATTTTGTTAATTTTAAACAAGAAAGTTACTATATTCAATATTATTATTAGTTACATTATCAATTATTAATTTATTGTTAGTTCACAGTGCATTGGTAATGATACAAGTTCTGATTTTAAAAATGTATTAGTAAATGTTGAAATTAACATTAATTAAAAATAATTCTGGTAACACTTTAATTTAGGGTCCAATTCTCACTATGAAAGTTGATTATCATGCAAATTACTATGATATTGGCTGTTTATTAGTATTTATAAAGCACATATTAATGCCTTATTCTGCATGATCTTATTCTACATCTCATAATCCTACCAAATACCTAAACTTAACTACATTACTAACTATTAATAAGCAGTAATTAGAAGTTTATTGAGGCAAAAGTCATAGATAATAGTTAGTAAACAGTGAGAATTGGACCCTAAACTAAAGTGTGACCATTGCAGAAGTATTGTTCACTGTTAGTTCATGTTAACTAAACTAAGTTGATCCTTATTTTACTGTTTCCAGTACTGCCTTAGTTTGTTGTGAACAGAAACATTTCTCTTTGTGAACTTTTTGAAAGATGAAAATGTTGCAGTACATCAAGAGACACTTATTATTAAAAATGTGATGAATGTGCAGCAAACTTTGAGACTCTGGAATAATTTCAGTTGCTAACAGGTAACATGCTGAAATGAAATGAGGAGCATTAGCTTTACCTTCATGTGATTTCTCTTAACCCTTAATGACATGGTGAAAAGTGGCACATCTTACCCCACTCCCCTCATCTTGATATTTAACTTAGTTATGATGTACTGAGGTCATTATGGCGACATGTAAACAATCCAAAAGAGGGTTTTCACCGCAATGGCACAGAAAAGCCATTTTGTTTTCCCCCAAATAACTTTTTTTTCTTAGTGCGAAGAACATTTTAATAATCTACACTTAAACAACCCCTTTTCCCATGATAAAGAATGTTTTAAGCAATGGAAAATGTTCCATGGATGTTAAAAGTTCTTTAAGGAACCACAGATAATTAAAGAACCTTTTTAAGAGAAAGAGTTTGGGACAGAAACAAATTTAACAGCAAGTTTCATTATTTTAAAGTAGTTTTGATTTGGACATTTACACACTAAAACAACATTAATAGTATTAAAAGAAAACTAAGAATATGCTTTTTGACAAATCTGAAGGCATGTGATCAGTGTGCGGTCTACTGCACTGACAAACCTGTGGTTTGAGGAAATCACGTTTCTGTCACGTTCTGCTTTGGAGTGGCACAATCTCATGTGCTTTTGTTTTAAATGTCCAGATATTCATTAGGCCATTTTCAATAAATATTCTGCAAGCTGATGAACACTTGACATGGAAAACACATTTCAAATCTGCATTAAAAGTTGGACCTTTGCTCGTCCTGTTGTGGTACCGACCAAAAACTGGTAGTCTTGAACTCTTTAAAATGAAAGAACTTACTGGGAGTGTCTCTTGAGTTGCGTAAAAAAAATCGTCCTTGAAAGGTCTGTTAATGTTTCCTCGACATCCAAACCACCCAGTTCCTGTTGCCAGACGCCAGAGACCCTGATGAAGGCAGTGGAGCTCCCAGCAGTAAGTCACAGCACTAGCAGCGCCGAGGACAGACGCTCATGAGAATGGACGCCTTTCACGAGTTACACAACCAACACATTCATGTGATCGACGCTCAGATATGTGCTCAAGTTCACCCTTTACAGGACACGGCTATTACTGTTGACTAAAACCCAAAACCATAAAAAATAAATAAACAAACATTATCCTGAAATAAACATTAACTAAAATAAAATATAAAGTTTGTAATGTACTAAACTAAAACTAAAAGAATAATAATGACGAAAAAAAAATTACTAAAAGTTAATGAAAATGTGTCTCATTTTCGTTTAGTTGAGGTACTAAATTAACTAAAACAAACTATATAGAGATACTAAAATAAAATTAAATGTTATTAAAAAGAAATTTAAAAAATGTACAGTACAGTCCAAAAGTTTGGAACCACTAAGATTTGTAATGTTTTTAAAAGAAGTTTCGTCTGCTCACCAAGACTACATTTATTTAATTAAAAATACAGTAAAAACAGTAATATTGTGAAATATTATTACAATTTAAATCAGCTGTTTTCTATGTGAATATACAGTAAAGTGTAATTTATTCCTGTGATCAAAGCTGAATTTTCAGCATCATTACTCCAGTCTTCAGTGTCACATGATCCTTCAGAAATCATTCTAATATGATGATCTGCTGCTCAAGAAACATTTAATGTGTACAATTGTACAAAATATTTGTGTTCAATATTTTTTTTCAGGATTATTTGATGAATAGAAAGTTCAAAAGAACAGTGTTTATCTGAAATCTAATCTTTTGTAACATTATAAATGTCTTTACTGCCACTTTTGATTGATTTAATGCATCCTCACTGAATAAAAGTATTCATTTCTTTCATTTCTTTTCAAAAAAATAAAAATAAAAATTCTTACTGACCCCAAACTTTTGAACGGTAGTGTATAATGCTACAGAAGCTTTGTGTTTCAGATAAATGCTGTTCTTTTGAACTTTCTATTCATCAAGGAATCCTGAAAAACTGTTTTCAACATTGATAATAATCATAAATGTTTCTTGAGCAGCAGATCAGCATATCAGAATGATTTCTGAAGGATCATGTGACACTGAAGACTGGAGTAATGATGCTGAAAATTGAGCTTTGATCACAGGAATAAATTACTTTGTCAAATATATTTAAATAGAAAACAGTTATTTTAAATTGTAATAATATTTCACAATATTACTGTTTTTACTGTATTTTTAATTAAATAAATGTAGCCTTGGTGAGCAGACGAAACTTATTTTAAAAACATTAAAAATCTTAGTGGTTCCAAACTTTTGGTCTGTACTGTATATAATGACAAAATACAACAAAATTACTAAGTTTAAATGAAAACATAAAATATGTCCCATTTTCATTTAAAGTACTAAATTAACTCAAAAACTATATAAAGATACAAAAAAACTTAAAAGTACTAATATAACTAAATTAAACTAAAACTAAGTTAATAAAATTTATCTAGAAATTTAAAAACGAATAAAATGACAAACAAAATTACTATAAATTTAAAAATCTATTTTTGTTTAATGTTAAGTACTAAAATATAAAAAACTTTACTACAGACATTAAAAAACTAATAAAAATGGCAAAACCAAATTACTAAAACTTTAAATGAAAACAAAAACAAATCTCACTTTTGTTTAGTTTAAGTTGAAGTACTAAAACTACATGAAAACTGAAAATATCAAAATAAAATCTTACTCAAAAGTCTTCAGTTATAAAGTGTTAAGTTAATCTTATTAACAAAAACTATAATAGAATATCACTGATACAGGATAATGATGGTGTCTAATGGAAAACTGGCCACTGAGATACAACACCTGATTTTTTATAAAGAAAAAGGATGTGTTGTAAGATAAATGAACAAAAGTATGACTTAAAGAATGCAGTTTTAATTCCATTTTATTAAAAAACTCCTCTTACAAAACGGTAAATTAACATTCAATCCTAAAAACACAACAACAGAACGAGACTCTCTAGGCCTCTTGGTCCTCGTCACTGTCCCCGCTGTCGCTGTCTCTACCTGGGTGTTCAGGCATTTTAGCGTGATCTTGCTCCTGCTCCTCCATCTTCTTCTGCTGCTCCTCTTCCTCAGTGGCAGTCTGCTGCTCCTCACCGTGACTGGGAGTCTCAGGACGCTCTTCCTCGGCCTCCATGGGCGCCGCTGATTCCAGCACCTGACGAGGAGGATCCAGGAGGTTCTGCTGCAGAAACACAAACAGTTCCATGAATCAAACGTAGCATTGAAGTGGTAAAACGTTTACTGTTAGTGGACATCCTGCTGGAAGCCGCGTTTAGATGAATATGTAAAGATGCGCAGCACACTTTCCTCTCAATTACAAAAACACAACAAAAGTGAGAAAACAGCAGTTGAGAAAGCATCTGATCGTAGTGATTTGCAGCAGCTCTCCAGTCAGTTCACGTCACGTTTATTTGCAGCACTTTATACAACAGCAGCAGTTTTACAGTATTAAACATGAAAAACAGTGCCAGTGTCTCTTTCAGCTTCAGTTTCTGCTATGTGTCTCCAGTGCGTTCATGTTTTTACTCGTGTCTGACCTCGACCGACTGAACAGAAGAAATGAACCGGAGAAGATTTACACCTCAGAGAAGCGGTTTTAAACTCCAAAAAAGGCCTGATTTTGTTCAAAATGACGCTTTGACTTGCTATGGCAGATTCTGTTGTCCACTACATCACACTTAACTGCATCTGTATTGTTTTGTCCTCTTAATAAAGTGAATAATTAGTGATTTGTAAAACTCATTTAAATGCAATTATGATTTTTTTTGGTCAGCAGGGTAAGAGGTCAGCAGGAGCATTAGTCAACAAGAGATCAAAACTGACACTTTTTTTTTATTATTATTACATGCTACTGATCTTATTGTTCATGATTCATTGGTGCATATTTGTCTTGAATTGGTCATCAACATGATCATACCGGCAAGCTCTGGACCAGAAACTAATTTTAAAAAATCTTGGAATCAGCAGCTGAAAATTGTGATATTAGAATAAATCTACATGTTGTTTAGGAAGCAATGTTCTTTTAAAACAAAAACCAATGTCTCTGGTAACATCCTAAAGTCTAAAATGACCGTAAAACGTATTATTTGAACTGTAAAACTGCTGAATCATAAAGTTTTATAACATAATAAACCTCACATGTCAGCCTGATAAATGATTACGTATGTTAAATACAACTGGTCTGAACAGAAAGGCAGATGGGCTGAATGAAAACACAAATCTCTGACAGTAGGTGGTGCTTATGGAAAAGCAGAAATACAGCGGCTACCCTGGTTAACCCATACAACAAATCAGTGCTGCGCTTATACACCTCTTTATTAGACATCATATGGAGGCAAAATGAAAAGAAAATGCCACAAACTTTTCTGCAGACAGTTTCCTTCAGATACACATTCTCAGATTTGCACAAAAGCACGTGAATGGCCTATTTAAACGGGACAACCGGAAAATTGCAGGTATGAATAACACTAATAACTTGCTCTTCCTCTGACATGAATTCTGCTAAAACCAAAACAAAATATTCCTACAATAATTACATTTTTTTATGAATTGCCAACCTAAACCTGAAATTACACTGTACAAAAACTGACCCAACCGGGCCCGAAACCCAACTGAGTGTTGAGTATCGTCAGACTCAGCATGGGTCCAGGCACTCCAGCGGGAGTCTGGGAAAGGAGCTCTCTCTCCTCATGCCTGCCCAAAGCATTAAAACACACACATCCCATGTGAATTCAGCCAATGAGCTCAAACCATACAACAGACCAGATGACAACGAGCAGCCGTTTATTTCAGAATGTCACGCTCATGTTCAGCTGCAGTGCAATTTTCACAGTACAAAAAGTCATTCTTATTGATTTCTCAACGAACTGGCAGTCACATTTGCTTAACCTTCAGAAAATGTTTATTTTAAGGTGTCCTTGTCAATTATGCATAATTTATAGTTAATCCTACAGTAACTACATGTAACACGTATGATGGACATTGTAAAATAAAGTATCACCAATGTCATTTGATCAGGTCAAACTAAATATTATATGAGCTGCTTTATTTTCTATTGCAATTTTTGCAATGCAGTTACCAAAATGGTTGTGATTACAGTTAAAAACATTGATTTGTGTGATTAAAGATTAAAATAGGACCTATCACTTAGTTAACAATAACTTTGAGAACAGGGTTGATCATTTATCATCATATATAAGACAGTATAGTACCAAATATCTTACTAAAGACTTGTGTCTTTATTGCTTAAGTCATGGGACTTCAATTTGTGTCCTATTCATGGAAACACCTGACCTGTTTTAAATCTCAGGCATTACACACGAGAAATATCTGGGAAAGCACACTTACTTGTCTGTACTGCTGTGTGCTCTGAATCATGTGCATGTACATGTTGTAAACCAGGTTAGCCATCTCTGGCATATCCTTGACCACCTGATCAGGCTGGGCGGAACGCTCCTCTGTCTAGATGGAAATAAAGAGAGGAGGAGCAGGCTTCAGCACATTTTTCCAGGAAACAAAAATTCTCTTTTGCTTGATCACAAGGCTGAAATGAAAAACAATGCGCCAACAGAGAAAACTGACTTAAATATTTGTATAAACATGCATGTTTCTATAGATATAACTTCATATGAACAGTTTTATATTCCTCCATTGTCATGTCATTGGCAATGCTTCATGGGATTCCCTCATTAAAGCTCTTAAGTACACAGTTTTTTACCTTTCTCATTTTGCCCAATTTCCAATTTGTAAAAAAAAATTTTTTGCATCAAATAAATGTCTGCAACGTTGTGTTTCACCTGTAGCTGGTTTGGTTTGGTTTGGTTGATGGCTTACAACACTTTAACAAAGAGTTAAAGCACTAATGCATTCTACTGCAACTGACTGATTTTTGAAACCGTTTCCAAAACTCCAATTTCTCCAGCCATCCACGAGCCCAGCCTTAACAACAGCGATCGTGAGGCGTGAAGTGGCGTCTGTGGTATACTCACAGAGCTGTAGTATTCATAGGGCCGGATGTGCAGCTGCAGGGGTCGAGCGGTCAGCTGGCTAAAGGCTGGCGTCAGCTCATAGCAGTTCTGGAACAGAGACACTCGAGCAAATATGTAGAGGCCGAGCCTCGCTCGAGACATGGCCACAACCAGACGCCGCACGTCTCTGCAGGAAGAGGAAACAGGAGACAGAAAACATCAGTTACTTCCTTGCCTTGAAATCTGTGGATCAGTCATATTTTAGTATCAATCATATACTATTAGTGTTTTTTGTTAATATTTAGAATTAGAGTTTATTTTTACATTTTGTTTTCACTTTAATTGTAGTTTTAGACTTTTTTTTTTGTGGGTTTGTGTCATTTTTATTAGTTTTTTACGTCAATATAGTTTTTTTTTCATTCATTAGTTTGTTTATTTAGTATTTCAATTTAAACTAACAAAAAATGAGAAATGTTGCCTTGGTAACTAGCTAAAATAAGTTTGTTTTTTTTATTCTAAATTTCAGTTACTTTTATTTTCAGTAAAGAAAAAGGTTATTTGTATGGTTTTAGTTAACAATAACCCTGCTGTAGATCAGACTGATTAAAGCGTTTATAATTAGGAAGGGTTTGGAGTCACTGCTACGCCTACAGATTGTTACGTGCAGCTAATACTTTAAACATGACAAATGGTTTTAAACATGTCTTGGTCTATTTAAAAAGTGATTTTTGTTACATTAACTACAGTGGGTACGGAAAGTATTCAGACCCCCTTAAATGTTTCACTCTTTGTTATATTGCAGCCATTTGCTAAAATCATTTAAAGTTCTTTTTTTTTTTCCTCATTAATGTACACACAGCACCCCATTTTGACAGAAAAACACAGAATTGTTGACATTTTTGCAGATTTATTAAAAAAGAATAACTGAAATATCACATGGTCCTAAGTATTCAGACCCTTTGCTGTGACACTCATATATTTAACTCAGGTGCTGTCCATTTCTTCTGATCATCCTTGAGATGGTTCTACACCTTCATTTGAGTCCAGCTGTGTTTGATTATACTGATTGGACTTGATTAGGAAAGCCACACACCTGTCTATATAAGACCTTACAGCTCACAGTGCATGTCAGAGCAAATGAGAATCATGAGGTCAAAGGAACTGCCTGAAGAGCTCAGAGACAGAATTGTGGCAAGGCACAGATCTGGCCAAGGTTACAAAAAAATTTCTGCTGCACTTAAGGTTCCTAAGAGCACAGTGGCCTCCATAATCCTTAAATGGAAGACGTTTGGGACGACCAGAACCCTTCCTAGAGCTGGCCGTCCGGCCAAACTGAGCTATCGGGGGAGAAGAGCCTTGGTGAGAGAGGTAAAGAAGAACCCAAAGATCACTGTGGCTGAGCTCCAGAGATGCAGTCGGGAGATGGGAGAAAGTTGTAGAAAGTCAACCATCACTGCAGCCCTCCACCAGTCGGGGCTTTATGGCAGAGTGGCCCGACGGAAGCCTCTCCTCAGTGCAAGACACATGAAAGCCCGCATGGAGTTTGCTAAAAAACACCTGAAGGACTCCAAGATGGTGAGAAATAAGATTCTCTGGTCTGATGAGACCAAGATAGAACTTTTTGGCCTTAATTCTAAGCGGTATGTGTGGAGAAAACCAGGCACTGCTCATCACCTGTCCAATACAGTCCCAACAGTGAAGCATGGTGGTGGCAGCATCATGCTGTGGGGGTGTTTTTCAGCTGCAGGGACAGGACGACTGGTTGCAATCGAGGGAAAGATGAATGCGGCCAAGTACAGGGATATCCTGGACGAAAACCTTCTCCAGAGTGCTCAGGACCTCAGACTGGGCCGAAGGTTTACCTTCCAACAAGACAATGACCCTAAGCACACAGCTAAAATAACGAAGGAGTGGCTTCACAACAACTCCGTGACTGTTCTTGAATGGCCCAGCCAGAGCCCTGACTTAAACCCAATTGAGCATCTCTGGAGAGACCTAAAAATGGCTGTCCACCAACGTTTACCATCCAACCTGACAGAACTGGAGAGGATCTGCAAGGAGGAATGGCAGAGGATCCCCAAATCCAGGTGTGAAAAACTTGTTGCATCTTTCCCAAAAAGACTCATGGCTGTATTAGATCAAAAGGGTGCTTCTACTAAATACTGAGCAAAGGGTCTGAATACTTAGGACCATGTGATATTTCAGTTTTTCTTTTTTAATAAATCTGCAAAAATGTCAACAATTCTGTGTTTTTCTGTCAATATGGGGTGCTGTGTGTACATTAATGAGGAAAAAAAATGAACTTAAATGATTTTAGCAAATGGCTGCAATATAACAAAGAGTGAAAAATTTAAGGGGGTCTGAATACTTTCCGTACCCACTGTACATTAAAAAAAAAATTAAATGTTTTAAATGTCATATTTGTCAATTTAAAGTTATTTATTGTTATTTTAAACTACATTTTTAAACATGAATTAAATAGTTAGAGGAAGTGCTCACCTCAAATGTCCTACAGCTTTGGTGCGGACCAGTGAGAGGATGATGTAATCGTTCTGTTGACCCTGAAACCTGTCCACTGTGGTCACCTACAACACATCAGACAGTTTTGAAAACAGGTCAGTGTCTCTTCTTCCTCTGAATTGTAGAGGATGCCCTGTCTTGGTTTATTGGCAGACATCAAGCCTGGAACTTAATGAAGGTTTGCACACTACTGTGTGACCATTCCTGAAGATTTGGACAGTCACCTCAGCCTGTTGAAGTGCAAATCAGATCGAAACTCTCACGCACCTCTGATGCCTGTTTTTTGTGGTTTGCATTCTGGAGCCAGAGCCTGTTCTCGGTCAGGTGAACTGAAGCCTGAACCGACCGTGTGTTTCCAGAGACTTGAGGAATGAACACGGATGTAACATTGCTATGTGTTGTTTACCTGACTATAAAAAGTCTAAAACAACACTGCAAGTTGGAAATCATGTTGGAAAGGTGACGTAGATGGAAGTACAGCGGTAGGGTGAAAACCTGTTGTTTTACCTTTTTTGTAAATGGTTCTTTGCACATTCGCTTTGTAAACACTGGATCGGTACTTCCGCCTACGTCACGCGTGACCTTTCCAACATGATTACGTAATGCGTGGAGCACCACAGAGCAGTTCAAGATGAGCATTTGTGGTTAAAAAGTATATAATGTGTTTTTGTTTTTTAGAAAATGACCGATGGTTTCTCTAGATAAGACTCTTATTTCTCGTCTGGGATCACGTAGAGCTCTTTGAAGCTGCACTGAAACTGACATTTGGACCTTCAACCCGTTGAAGGTCCAAATGTCAGTTTCAACCCCTACTATATAGTACATACAGCTTGCCGTGAGTGTACTGTATGTATCCGGGTAAGGTCTGATACACTTATAGTAGTAATATAATTCGTTATTACATATAAATTCATGAATTATGAAACCTGTGAGATTTTGTTTAATTTGTAACAATTCTAACAAAAACCGAGAAGATGTGAACAAACTCTGGGTCTAGTCGTGACATAACGGCTGACGTGATAGCAGCGACAGTGTTGTATTTCATTTCCTGTGGCTGAGTGTTAAAATAGGCTGGTGTCTCATTATAATTCTGCTCTTCCTCGCTCACAGTTGCTAGAGCGCTGCCTCTCAGCAGATGGTGTCCAATGTGAAATTCATCAGCGAGACTCGGGGACCGTGGACACGTGCTCTCTGCCCGCTGCATACATGATGTGCATGCTCAAGTGAGAGTGGCCCATTTCTGTACTGAAGAAATGTTAAATGCTAATGAGGGATTGGGCTGATCTCATCCGCAGCCAGAGCATTCAGTTAACCCCTGCATGCAAATGAGACAGATACATCCTTTACACGCCATACTATCAGACTTATTCAGCTGCATTCTTTAGTAGAGACGGCCACCGATGTTTATCAAACATATCTTAAACGATCGACAAATAAGAAAATTCTGGCTTCATTTTCTCACTCTCATGTCACTACTAGTGGTCCACGAAGTACACAAATCAAGTACTTGAGTAAAAGTACACAAACAAATTTGGAGTAGAAACAACTTTCACTCACAAAATGCTGGTAAATTTCACAATTAATTAGAGAAATGGCAAGTAACACACTGAAATTAAGTAGAAATAATAAAATAGTATTTTCTTGTAAAACATACTCCAATAATGCAATGTGCAGATGACCTAATAAAATAATACTCCAGTAAAAGTACAAGTACTTCTTTTCATTTTTTTTTTAATGTATTAAAAGTAAAACGTGCTGATCGATGAACTGTTTATTAATTTTGCAATTTTATATAATTAATATAGCTGCAAGCAGCAATTACAGGGTCAAGCCGAATAAGGTCAGAAAAGGAAATATTTGTGGACATCTGTGATCATGAGGTTAGGATAAAGCTGTTTAAATTACATTATATCATTATAACTACATAATTACATCATTATAACCTCTGAGCAGTATGATGAAACTCTGCATGCACCCTCACGTCATGCCTGTGATGACATGTACCAAGTTTCGTGTCAATACACAAAACTTTTGCAAAGATACAGCCGCATATCCATTTTGGAGTGCTCGCAATCAAATTTGTTGACGCAGTATCAAACAACGATTGGGTCTATCAAAAATCATTTAATACATTTTTGTCATGAGTGTCTGTAGATGATACATAGCATATTTCGTACAAATCAGACAAATTTTATAGGAGGAGTTTGAAAAAGTAGTAAAACAGCATTTTATGACAAAATTCTAAATGGCAGACGCCCAAAATGTCCGACCAAAAAAAATCGGATATTGTTCAACTCAGCATGTCTCAAGGAATCTAAGGAGGCCATCATGATTTTAGGACAAGGCATTAAAAAGTTATAAGCAAAAATAGCCAGTTATCCTATCTCGGCACCAGTAGGTGGCACTGTGATGATACTGTGCATGTACCCCCAAGTCATGCATGTAATGACAAATACCAAGTTTGATGTCAATACATCAAATCATTGCAGAGATACAGCATTATAGCCATTTGTTGCGAGCTCGCCGTCAAATTCCTTGACGCTATATGAGAATGGATTGGCCAATCAAAAATCTTTTAGTAACTTATTGCCTGGATTTTGAGTAGATGCTACATACCAAATTTTGTGCCAATTGGACAAAAGCTCTAGGAGGAGTTTGAAAAAGTAGGTTTTTCGTAAAATTCAAAATGGCATAAATGACATAGGGTGCATTCGAATCAGCACGAGCCATGGAATCAGAGGAAAAAATAATTTTGTTTCTAACTTTTTGACTTGCGTGTAAAAAGTTATGAGCATAAACGAGCGAATGTTTGAACTGTTGGTGGCGCTAGAGGGTTTGAGGTAGAGACTCCAAATTTGCTATGGTAACATTTCAGACTGTCCTCTATCAGTGTGCCAAATTTCATAACTTTTTTTGTGTCGATTTCTTCAGTTCAAAATAATGAACGATATGCTTTCATGAAATGTAGTGAAGTAAAAAAGAATAATATGCTTTGGAAAGTTGTGAATTAAAAATTTCCTAAAGTAAAAATCCTTTAATAACGAACAGACACTTTAAAAATGTGCTTGCGTAAAAATACTTTGTTAATGTCCAACAATTTTGCAAAGATCTTCAATTATGAAACAAATACAATTTCAGCTGTAAAGCAGCCTTAAAATAAAATAGTGTCATTATTCATATTTAATTCAGCGTTGATTCAATTTAGTTAAATAACAGAGTAAATGTTGCAAAGTTCATTAGTCATGAAGCTTAATCTGTTCTAGAGATGATGCTAGTTAGGGCTGGGCGATATGGCAAAAAAAAAAAATCTTGATTTTTCAGAACGATTGACCGATTCACGATTTCGATTTCGATTTTTTTTTCGGTTTAACTAGTCACCTTAAAAACTTAACTACAATATGATTTAAGTAACATTCTCTTTATTAACAATCTGGTTAAAAAAAGTTCAGTTCCAAGTGCACCACACATGAAGTGATCAACATGGTGTAAATGTAAAACAATTTGTTAAATATCTTTGCAGAAATATGCCTGAAATCTGAAGACAAATGTTGTACAAACTTATCTTAAACACATCCTACTCAGAAATAATATAAGAAAATGCTAAATATTTCTTAGCCAAAAATAGCAATAAATAACACCAGTAATAGGCTATTATTAACAGCAAATGCGTTGTAAAAACAGAAAACGACAGCAGCTTTCAACCGGTCACCATCATGCAAACACGAAATATAAAACAGGTTCACAGGTTTTTGCATTTCATTGCACTATTTGTCCTATTGTTTTTATGTTTGGCAGACATGTTTAGGTGTTGCACTTGTGTCTCATGTCTTTTGCAGCGTCTCACCCATGAAACGGCATTGTAAAAACACGGCGGTCAAGTAAAAAAAAAAAGCTCAACTTGCGTTTAATAACTTTGACTTTTTTTCTCATTCCACTGCCTGCATCTCATTTTTATAACGCAGTAACGGATTTCTGAACGAACAGCCGCTTAAGAACAGTGATGTGTTCTACGTTCAGAGCGTCACATGAGAGCGGTTAATCAGGCACGCCGGCGCCATCATGAGGTCAGATCATTTTCTTCTCCTAATACGGTTATCATTGCTGTATTGTCAACATGTCTAATTGAACGCTTGCTAACATTTTTATTCAAAATCGTGATTTTTCGATTCCAAAAATAATAAAATCGAATTAATCGGAAAAACCGCCCAGCCCTAATGCTAGTCTTATTCAGCTCAAGTCAGTTCAGTGTTGATTTGGTTTAGTTCAATAATAGTGAAAAAATTCATAAAATTATAAAACAAGGCAATAGTGTTGTCAGTTCAGTGCTGATTTTGAATCAAATCAATAAATTTGATTAAAACAAATTTGATTCAGCTATAAAACAGCTCTTTGTCGTTATCCAGCTCAATTTAGTTATCCAATAGTGTCAAACTGATAATATTACTGAATATTAAGAGTCAAATCACTTCATTAGACTTTGAATGTAATGCACAAATCATGGACTAATTTTATGGCCCCGTTCACTTCCACTGTATGAAAAAGAGCAGGTTAGACACTGTTAAATTTCTCCCTTTATGTTCCACATATGAAAGTCATACGGGCGAGTAAATGATAACTTTCCTTTAAATTGAGTTTTCCAGTGAACCATGGAGAATCATCTACATTACGTCTCCCAAAGGCAATGAGATTCTTGTTTTGCAGTCTTGAAAGCTCATAAACGAAATGTCTGCGCAAACGGCAGTCGTCTATTTATTTGCTTTGTACTCACTCGTGAATTTAATGAAATGGCTGACAGAAGCCACTGTGGGATCAATTTGCACTGTTGTACAATTCTGACAGACTGTTAGCAACACTTCGACCAAACACACGCTTTATACGCTTTAGTGAGTCTGTCTGCCAATCACCCTGAAGAACGAGCTAAAGCAAACCTGTACACTACTGCAAAAGAGGGAAAATAGTGAATACAGGGCAAAAAAAAAAAAGTCATTTAGAACACAGGACAGCGTGATACAGGACAAGCTGTTCACACACATTAATCAAATGCAGCAGTTCACTCCGCCACAGGAGCATCTAACAGTGTGATGGTCTTAAGGGTTATATACACACTTCTGAAGGTAAAACACAAATGTCAAGAAATCATCATATCAGTTGGTCTTACTTTATTAGGCTGTCCGAAGAATGAGTTGTTGGCACACCTCTGGTTGATGACGTCTCGTATTAGATGTTTCTGGCCATTGTAGGTGGTCAGTATACTGATGCGTTCAGCGGGATATCCCAGCAAACGCATGTACATGAACAGCGCCACTGAATACTCGGCCTCTGCCAGATTCTACAAACACACAAACACACACAGGTTACATGGATTCAACATCTCTCACTATACAGTTAATAATGTCACTGCTGACCATCTTAAGCCTACTGATCATATTTGAAACGCAAACGTAATCTAAATCATTGCAAAAAAAGCACATCAAGTCTTTGTCTCTCCTTAGGTGTGAATCACAGCATTATTCAGGATTATTTATGCCTGTCTTTCAAAACAAATTTAAAATCAATATACTGTTTTATGTGAATGAGTAGGTAGGATGATTTTCACATCATTTTGAAGCAAAAATTCTAGGCTTCTACATTCAGTACCCAGAAGTCTTGAGGACACATATTCAGCATGTGTTTTGTGGACTTATTTCAGTGTCTTAAATTTTTTGTTTTTCCAATAACCAAGCATAAACGTAATTCTCTCAAAAATACAAATATGTACATACATGTTGCTCACATATTATGGTAGCCTAGTTCGTGCTGAATACAGTGTAATGACACTTTTGCCATTAATATGTTTAAGCCACTGAAAAAAAAGCATAAAATGTCAGGGCATGTCAAAACTTCTCTAGTGCCCCAAAAATCCTCAGACCTCAAAGGGTAAATCTGACTGACTGATCATGGTTAACATTATTGATTATTGGGTGAGCTGCTTCAGGAATCCCATGCACTTTTACAGGACAGCAGGTCAATGTTGCACCACAAACCAATTAAAGATGCCTGGAGCCTGTGGAAACACAGCCTGTGCTTTTTTACTGCAGTATAAAGACATGTAATAAACCATAAGTGTATCCGATTGTATTCAGAGCTGCTGAACTATGGCTTCACATTGAGCCCAGTGGCTGATATGGACATGGCACAGCTGTATTCGAATTCACACCAGAGAACACGCATGTTCAGCATGTGCACATTTACTATGGCTCTAATAAATGTTCAGATACAAAGTCTGAATATGTTTACAATATAATTTGCAATGTTTTTTTAGTTTGAAAAGATTTAAATGACTAAACATTACATTATAAACATTATATAAAGCTCAAAAGATCATGTGCATTAAATTTTCATCCCATCACATGCCTTAACATACTGGGGGAAAAAAATCTAATTTGCAAATCATATTAGTTTTCCCTTGTCACAACGAAGGGAAAATAAGTCAAGCTGCTGTCCTCATGTAAGCTAGCAGCCAATCCCTCACTGAGGATGAGTTTTAGCTCTTTATTTACATCCTATATTATATAATTACACTGTAAACAAGTGTTGTCAAAAGTACCGGTACTTCGGTACCAAGTCGGTACTGAAACATCGCAGCCATGGAAACATTTAGGTTAATTCCATATGAGAGAGATACGAGAGTCCATACATTTAAGCTTGGTCAGGTTTATATTCTGTTTTGCAAATCGCGATCTGGTCACCTGATTATCAGAGAATTCAACAATATTCCATTAGTTATTCCACTGAACATGGAATCTCTGTTTCTTTTCCCAAATCTTCACTCACGCAGGGATTATAAACGTTTCTTCCTTTTGTTCGCTTTTAAGCCTTTTATATTCGCATTCTTTACTGTGGTAAAGTAGAAAAAACACTGTAGGACAGAAACCTTTTTGCTTGCACGTCAATTTCTATTTAACACAGTTTGCGCTTGTTATTAGACTTTATAAGGCGGGTCAAATTTATTTGTATAACGCGTTTTACACACATTGGTGATTTTTAGTTTCGCTTTCTCTGGCAGCGTAAAATCATGCATAGCCTGAATGTCTGAAGATAAAACTCGCTCTTCAGACCTTTTACAACAAGTGTCAGTTGCTTGTAACATCAGGAGATAACATGAAGATATTATTAAAGAGAAATGATCTCTTTCCTGCTCTTGTCCCACATCCCTCTCGAAGCGCAGAGCGGTAGGCTATATGACGCATCTTTGTGTGGAATAATACTTAACTTTCTAATTATTTAGGTTACCATTATTTACTGATATTTATTTCATAGTTTTACAGGCTATAGTGTGTCGTTTCACTGAATGATTTCACTGATGTTTGAGCATTTGTTAATTTATTTATTTTTATATGTCAAAATGTATTTCATCGACTACTGGAATTTTGGTACCGTGACAACACTACTGGAAACCCAAATGCTCAAAATACTTAATTGGTTTGAGTAGGACAAAGTTAAACAAATTAGTTCAGTTAAATTAACTGTTATGAGTATTTATAACTTTCTTTTTCTTTTGAGTTCACAGAACTGACATATTTCAAGTAAACTGAACTGTTTCATTTCTTTTCATTTAGACTAACTTAAACTGAAACTGGGCTTTGATTTTTTTATTTGCCAGCATGCTTTGCCCATGGCACTCGAAAGGGAGAGTAAATGCTAAAATTGTTAAAAGTGTTATATAATGTTTTTTGTGCAAGAGTAATGGTAAGGGAGATTTAGTAGTGATTAATGTTTTATTATGCTAATTTAGAAGAATTTCTGTTAATGTGGGTTTTTGGAGAGTTTCCATCAGGTTTGAGAGCAGGTAAGTTACATGTTTTAAGTTGCTGTACTCATTCAGGAAGTGCTGTACCATGTTAACATGTTAGCAAATTAACAAGTTGGCATTTTCTGAATTAGTTATAACTAGCAAAATATTTACGTTGAGATAATGTTAATAATTGAGACCTGATAATTTTAAGTTAAATGTAAGAATTAGTGTACTCAAATATTTCAAGTTAAGAACAATAAAAATGTATGAGTACAAAATAAAAAATCTTAAACTTTGAGTTTCTTAACTTAAAAACTCTCATTCAACTTCGAGATCTGACAACTTATTAGGGATTACAGTGAAGTAAATAACTCATTTGATTTGCAAGAACTCAAAATAAAAAAGTTAATTAAATATTTTATGTTGATTGCTATCAAAATGAATGAGTTAGCTAACTCAGTACTTCAAGTTAGGAGTAATTAACATGCATGAGTACTACAAACTCAAAACTTGATAGTTCTGTTTACTTAAAATTGGGATAATCATAACTCAAAAAAATTGCTGAACTGATTACCTCAAATTTTGAGTTAGCCAAACTTATTTGGATTTATACTTTCTGAAGCTGAAGTGCCAAAGTTTGACCAGAGAATTTTATAGAAATACATACAACTGCATGGCAAACATGCTCACTTTATAAAAAATTACGAGAAGAAAAAGAATAACATGTGACTACAGGAATACCAAAACTGGAAAACCCAAAACAGTGCTTGCACTAAATCCAGTTTCTAACTATTTCTTTCCAGGTTAACTAATAATCTGTTGATCATTATATAATGTCACGTTTAATGTCATGTCTTATTTTTTATTATTTTAATTTTAATAAAGAAATTACCAATAAGCATTACCAATTATGAGCTTTTATCAATAATACTAAAAATAAAGTAAAATGACATTAAATTAAACTATTGTCTTGACCTAATTTGGCTATCAAAAAATTCTGATATGAGTACATGCATATCAGACAGTCTAAAGACAAGCGAGTGGAACAGCTCTGAACTCAAACAGGCCACTGCTGAGATGGCAACAGCTCCAGTAGGACACTAATAAGGGTACAAACTTACTAATAAGAGATGCTTCTTCAGCGGCTGCAAGCACTGACTGCGCAAACAATGTCTTTCCTATTGCTCTGTGAGAGGCTAATTCATACGGCTCATTAGAGCCGTGTGTGTGTGTGTGTGTGTTGGCATGGATACTGTAATGAGGACAATTCCCTCCAGGACCCTAGTAAACAGTAGCAGGGGCACATAGCCGGACTCATGTGACTCACACACCGCATGCCGTACGGTCGTCACTTAGGAACAATGAGCTTCAACACAAATCTGCCAGGATATGCTAAAAAAATCCATGTCATGAAAGTCATGCCTAGTGTCCTTCCTCAGCTTGCACATTAACATAAGTGGGTGTTTCATTAACTACATGCACTTTTATGTCCCAGGGACATTTTTTTTTTTTTTTTGATTTCAGCTTTTTTGGTACATAAAGGTCATACTGAAACTTTATTCCATGGCTTCAATTAAACTTTTACTATTTCTGCCTTTAATCTACATATGTTGTTTTTTCCTCTTGTTCCAAACCCAAACTGTCAATTGTAAATTTAGAAAATCCACCAAAAAAATGTTACATTATCAAATAATCTAATGATCTAAATAAGTGAATACAAACTATTTCAATATTTATGGTGTGAATATCAATTTTATATTTTATTTCTCAAAAACGGTTACATTAAGAAATTACAAGTGATGCACAGAAATTAATTGTTTACTGAAACTAATTAAAGTTTCTATTTAGCCAAAAAACAAAACAAAACACTCAAATAAAAAAAATAATATTTAAACTACACATAAGTGCACATCACTCATTTAATAATTACTTTTCTACTTTAATTCATTGTTGAAATGTTAACATTTAAATGGTTGTTTTAACAATAATAGCAGAGAAGAGCTAACTAAACGTCAAAGAAATATTAAAGCCTTAATGTATAATGCATTATAAAAGGTATTCATAATGTACGTTATAACGCATCATATCTTTTCATAAACAATTGTAACCAAAGTTAAAATGCATAAAAATATCCAGATTCCTTGTTACATCTGAAATTGGTTGTTTATCATGTGTTTTAATGCATTATACTTTCTAAAGGTGTAACAATAATAAGACAAGTATTATATATTATAGTGTTTATAACTGAATTATTCATGAAATCATAAAGGTGCATAATTAATGCATTACAAATTTTATAATGCTTTACATTTAAAGGCTCCAAGTAAAGTGTTGCAATTAAACATCTAATGAAATGCATTAAATAAAGTTAAATATTATTTAACTGAATAACTTTTTTTATTGTGTCTCATTTCCAAATGATGAAAAAAAGTGTGAATTTATTATTTATTTGTATATAAGAGAGATAAAATGCTAGCTATGAAATTAGCTGAAATAGCTATTGTAGTTTAATAAATTTAATTACATTTAATATATTTAATTAAACTTCTTTGGGAGCAGAGACAGCAGTTCTTTTGATCGAACACCTGCTTAAGTGATGTTTGGGTGTGCGCATACTACTTTCAATTCAAACTATATAATTAGCCTTTATAAGTGTCATTTTATTTAAAAAAATGTTCACTTCCTCCAAAGAATGAACGATGATTTTTGAGACGTGGGAAATGATGCTAGTTTATGATGGTTCAGACTCTAGCGATCGATGTGTACGTCATAATTGAGCACGTGTTCACGCTCACCTGATAAAAGTACGGGTTGGGTTCTGATTCACCCACGCCGTTGAAGTCCTCCACGTTAATGAGCTGGAAGTCGTAGGTGAAGCCGGGGTTCGGCGCCTGGAACTCTGGCTGGAGCTGAACATGAGGGAGGTTCCCCAGCTGCTTATAGCGCCAGTTATACAGGTTACATAGACTGCCAGAGACACACAGAGAGCGAGAGAGAGAGTCAAAAGTAGGACACTTCAGATGAACAAGTGTATCTGAGGACACAGCAGTGAGCGTTTAACTAAACAGCATGTTAAAGCATCGTAGCTGTGCCTCTGATGCAAAGGTAGTCAACATCATGCTGCCTTCTAAGACTATGTGCTTTGGATTCCAAGTTATATTGGAAAAAATATATCATTTATAATTTGAGCTTGTCGCAGTGCATCATCTGGGATCATCTGCAGTCTAACGAAAAGAAAAAAAGATGGCGGATGAGTAGAGAGAATATTATCAAAATCCTACTAGTAACAATAAGTAATAGTTTCATATATTCTATTTATATACTAATATATATATCATATATTCTATTATATTGGTAACACTTCACAATAAGGTTCATTAGTTAAACATTAGTTAATGCACTAACCATGAGCAATACATTTGTTACTGTATTTACTAATCTCCATTATCGTTAGTTAATAAAAATACAGTTGTTCATGTTAGTTCACAGTGCATTAACTAATGTTCACAAGAATTTAATAATGTATTAGTAAATGTTGAAATTAACTATCAAAGATTAATAAATGCTTTATAAGTAGAGTTCATTATTAGTTCTTATTGTAAAGTGTTACCGTTATATTTATATTTATATAATAGTGTTTATCATTATTTTGAATTATCTTTCATTTAAATTTTTGATTTAGGTTTTAG
>RJVU01044332.1:571123-583575 GCA_003731715.1 Anabarilius grahami
TTTTAGTAATAAAGTGTTTTTTATAATTATTTGTTTTCGTTTTTCATTTAATATTTATATTTTATTTCAGCTTTATTTCAATAAGCGAAAAAGACCTTTAATATTTTTAGCTTTATACAATAACAACAAGGCAAGCAACCTTGTGTGTGATTCTTTGGTGCCGGGTTTCAGCTTTCACACTAAACAAACCAACAGCGGCGTCACATGGGTACGTACTAAAAGCACCTTTCTAGTGTGACATGCGGACTGACCTGGCCCGAGCTCTGCCCTGGGCGTCCAGGTCTACGGTGGGGACACCCAGACGCACAAAGCGGGTGAAAAGCGACTGCTCCATGTTGGAATATTTCTGAAAGGCCATGTTCTTAATGACAGGAGGCAGCTGATGATGATCACCAATCATAATCCAGCGTTTGAGTCGACTGTAGCCGTCCTCTGGGTTCTGTGTGACACAAAGACAGAAAATGTATGAAAATTAGTGTGGAAAACACGTCTGAGACTGGAAGAGTTTGGTTCGTGCTGTTCATGTTGAGAAGACGTTGCAAATCCACATGGCCGCACTTCAAAAAGATGTGAACTTGCGCTGGAAAAAAACGATGGAAAAAACAACAGAAAAACCTATGCCATTGTTACTGTTCATATCACTGTGTATCAAGTGCTGTGGCAGCCACCGGAGCTGAAATTCAGAAACAGTAATAAGTGTTTCATATCCAGCATACACTGTAAGTGGTTGACCAATCACAACAGAGAGAAAAGACAGATAGAAAGACTGGATCTTCTAATGAACCATTTTCAGTCTCTTTGAGAAATGATTCAATGTATATTATGAGAATATTTAAAGGGGGCGTCTTATGCTATTTCATGCATTCTGATTTGTGATATTGTGCTTATTACCCATGTGATATATAAAGTAATTATATTATATGATGTAAATATGAGTCAAAAACTCATACAGTGGCATTTTTGCACAAATATCTTGGATTTTATGGACATTCTAACTGCATTCTATAGGCTTCATCATGTAGTGAGTTGTTGCCTTGCATCATATCATAAATCAACTGCATGAAATGTCAGATGACCTATGGAGGTCTGGGGCGGGGCAAGTGTGTTAAATGCGTTAAAAATTATAATTAAATCGACAGCCCTAAAAAACATAATATAATATAATATAATTTGCATTAAACATTTGGTTGAAAAAAAGGTTCCTCTGATCTGAATAGTATATAACAATATAATAATAATAATAATAAATCAGAAACAAACAACATTTTAAACGAGAGAGAGAGAGAGTTGTACCTGTAGCAGAAGAGGGATGAAGGTCTCAATCTCCAGGATTTGAGCTGCCTCCTCCATCAGGATATTATCATACTAGAGAAAGATCAAGTCAGTCAGTGTTAATGAAGCACATATTAATGTTAAGTGTAGACTTGCAGATTCACACTAATTCAGATCATATTAAAGAACCGGTTCACAACACCAAGTCATATTTTTAGTGACATATACACTGAGTCAAATGTTTGGACTATAATTTTACAATAATAGTGAAGTGATAAAAGCTAGAGATAAACTGGAAACTCTTAGTGTACATTTGTGGTTGTCTGCTGATGATGACTGTTCATGCTTCCTTTATTGATCGTGTCTTTGTCAAACGCAGCATTGTTTATGCTTCCAACATGTCACCCAATCAAAAAGGTCTTGAAATGTTTTAAAACTGGTTTAACTAAGCTAAGAAATGGTTCAAAAGTAGATGTGCTAGTGAACGGCATCCCACTGATACCTTGAAGCCCAGCTCCACCAGGTCATGGCGTTTGAGGGCGGCGTGTGTGCAGGTCATGGCGATGATCTTGGCCTCTTTCACCAGCAGGTATTTGGATCGGTCCAGCCCGCTGCGCAACAGCTCAAACGCCCTGAACTCCTGCAGGAGAGAAGATGCCTTGATGAACACCTCAGTGCTAAAAACACACAAACATGTGGCTCGTTTTACTCGAATCACACAAAAATCCCTCGATATACCAGGTGCATTCTATGACTGAACCTTTAGACAAAATATAAAGTTTGCATGTGTTTTTTGTTGAGTATCGTGTATCGTATTTAATACATCCGGCACATATGTGACCAGTCACGGAAAGTAGGGACACAAGTCGGTTCAGGGGCATTTTGAGTTATTCACAGAAAGTGTAGTCTCCAAGCTTTCCAACGATGTGTAACACATGGAAATCTGATAATATTTGGAGAAGTTGTGGCCATTTGAAGGTAGGCACTTAAGAAAGCTCTATAGGGAGAAAAACGCCTTCAAAGTTTCTGCAGTTCTCACCGGCTGGGAGTGACAATAGGGCTCATTTACATCTCATTTAGATAAGCCACACCCCCTGTAAAGCTGCATGGACCGCATACTATTAATAATAAAGGATAAAGTGCATTGTAAATGTCAGTAATTTATCTTTTTTGACTTTTATAAAAATGATTTAGAGATAACATGTTGCAAGACACTCCTTTAAAATCTGGCCATCATTTTTAATGTTATTATTTTAATGTTTATATAAAGAAAAAGTACATATTGATGCTAATTTTATTTGTTATTTGCTGGTTTTCTACATAAAACTTGGTGAATTGATTTCATTGTGTAGCATTAGGACTTTTTGAACAGGATTCTGTGATAACCGTGATCATTTTGGTCACTATAATCATGAAATGAAATTTTCTCACCTGAGAAGACAAAAGAATCACATAATAATGACCTGAAATGACTTGCATAATAATGAGGCCTTTCAGTCAGGTAGGCTGTGAAAAAACCCTCTGTGATGGTGTATATCAAACATACAGAAAAAACAGCAATACTGTGAAATATTATTACAATTTAAAATAATGGTATTATATACTTTAAAATATAATGTATTTCTGTGATGCAAAGTGTCTGAACAATGTTACCTCTATGGCATTTCATATAGGCTTTTAGCTTAAAAGCATGTACATTTGGAGAAATATTGATGGATTCTCATATGTTTATGTCAATTTTCTATACAGAGGAGTAATATTTATTCAATATTTATTGTCATCACTATGAGTGCTGGATTCTGTGTTTTCAATTCATACTTGCAGCCGGAGGGCGCTCTGTGCACATTTAGTCCACAAATGCCTGCTAAAGAAGAATAGGCAATCCAGGAACTAACTGAACTAACAGAGGCCAGAGATCGCTAACTATGGCTATTCAAAACACTTTTCAAGACAATAAATACACGATTGAGACGATGTCTGCATGTATTGACTGAATTTGCGTCTGAATAGCGCTGGCTCCGTGGGCGTGGCCGCATTAGCGGATAATGAGCTGAATCACAGACTTCTGACATGGCTCTCTTTTCATACAGATTACATAAACAGAGAATATTTGTTTTCGATTTGACTTACACGATTTAAAACCTGACATTTCAACGTGTCTTTAGACATAAGTGTATTTTTTTTGTGATTAGTATTCACTAAGTTACAGTTCATTTTCTGAGAACTATCAGATTGGACTTCGTTCAGAGGGAGACGAGAGATCACGCATCATGTTAGTTTTCTTTATTTTACAAAAAGCACAACATTTTGTTTTTACTCTGAGTGTACACAAATAAAAGAAGACATTCTATAGTTTCAATTGACATATTACTTATGTCTCTATGACAAAAAATGACGGAGTATTTTAAGTCTGTTTTGCTGCAATGTGAAAACAATCCTGCAAAACGCGCCGGCGCGTTACCCATTATGGAAATACACACAGACAATGACACGCCCCTACTGCGTGCTAGAATCTCCAAAAAACAAGCCGATTTCAACCTCAAAATGTACGCTTTTAAACATACCAAAACTGCTATCTCAAACATGGAGAGGCTTCTTCATGATCTCAACTAACAGATTCTGCAAAAAAACGAAAATCACTAATTTTGAAAAAAAAAACGCTTCTTTCTCATTTTGCTCGAGAGTTGTGCTGCCGACTTGTGTCCCTGGTTTCCGTGACGGGTCACATGTATCTGATATAGTGAGAATATGAAGCTCAATTTTATAACTCAGCGAAAACATGCAATTTGGTGCAGATGCTTGTAAATCAGTGAGATCTTTATAACAGTATAACAGATACTTACATAAAATGCATATAAATATCAATATCTGCCAATAATATGACTAAATAAGATATTTAAATGCTTAATTTGATAATTTCAAGGTCTTAGAAATGTGTATATCCAATTTAATACATCTGGCTTTATCAGGTTAACATGTAAGATTCACCACAATATTTTAAATGACTGAATTTCACAAGATGATGTTGGTGTTTAAACATCAGCCGAGGAGATTGTGTTTCTTTCTACTTCCTGTCATTTGTTAGAAACAGCATCTTTGGTTTCTTCTCACACTCAGATATTGAGTATCTGTTTCTGTTCGATAGTGGCTCAGATCAGTGCAGTGAAGAGAGGTTAACCCAGCTGGATATTTTCAGGACTGTGTCCATTGGGAAATGAATATTTGATGCGCTTCTGCATTAATATTAAACCCATCAAAGCATTCAATATTGATGAGGCCATTTTTTAACCCTGAGTCTTCAGCAGTGACGGCTGGGGGACAGTGATGGCCACACAAACACACATGCACAGCAGCATTGTGGCTATGACGCACAACTTTATTACAGAAATGTGTCTTTGTTGTCAGCAGATGAACACAAAGGATGAAAGGATGAGAAATCATCATCAAAGAAGGGGGCGTCCCCCAATAATGGGCTTTAAAGGAGGGGAGGGAGATCATTATTGATGGACGAACAAACCTTGAGCTCACACCAGACTCTGTTCAAAGCAAACTATGTATTTAAAGAGCACCTATTATGCTTTTTCTCATCTTCATCTGTCTTTAGTGTGTAATGTTGCTGTTTGAGCATGAAAAATCTCTGCAAAGTTCCAGTTCTTCTCTATATCAGTGTCAGAGTCATCTTTTCAAAATATTCCTCATTTAAATAATTCATACGCAGAATAAAGCTGGTTGAGTTAGTTAGTAGTGTGTTGAAACTGGTGGTTATGGTAAGGGGCGGGACATTTCCCAAACACCAATCACAACACACCGCTCCAGCCGACCAATCAGAGCACATTGTGCTTTTCAGAAGGAGGGGCTTCATAGAGACAGGAACTAAACAGAGCGTTACTGACAGACTGGGAAGAGAGGAGCTGCAACAATGGAGAATATGAGGAGAATAATCAACATTCAATCTAGTAGAGCACAAAAACTACATCAAGACTTTGTAAAGGGGCACTATAGGTGCTCTATTTTGAATTGTGTTACACAAATGCACTGGTGTATTGTGATGAAAGTGATAGCACCATGGATCATCCGAAGCTTGTTATTAGCCTGGTTTCCTTTGTTTCACTGGTCAGGACACTGAACCCATTGCGTACGCCATTTTGAATTTCACCAAAGCATAAGCAAACTTCTCCAGCAGCGTTCATCGGATCTTCTCCAAATTTGGGTCAGATTATCTTCAGACTACGCTGGTCAAAAGTTATTAAAAGACTGATTATTTTTTTTTAAATTGACTGAAGATATAAAAAGTGTTGATATACCAAACTGTTCTTGAGTCAAATTTGATGACAAGTCACTAAAAAGGATCTCGCTTCGGCATAATTACATGAAACTCTGCACGGAAACGTTGCATGACAATACCATGTCAATTTGGTGACAGCGACACCTATTGGTCAAAAGTAATGAGGAATTACATTACATCAGTCCCTTCAGAAAAACGCAGATTTTTTTTGTGATTGTTGCGGGCAAAAATCCTTGATTATGCGGCACGTTTTCTTAAAAAATGCGATGGAATATGCGGGATATTTTTGCAATTTTATGCGATGAAATTGCGGGAACTTGCAAAAACTGCGGTTTGATGAAAAAGAGAGAAAAAAAAGGTGATTTCCCCAACACCCTGTTCTCACAAGGCTACTACCTTAATGTAAAGAGTCATTTCTTATTACTTCCTATGATAAGCAAGCATACTAAATCACAGAATATTTAAGGTCTCATTCTGTTTTATTTCAGACCTTAATTAACACATGGCTCAAACTTCTGTCTGTGGTCCAACACGCAGTTGCACGGAGTGCAAAATAATTTGCCCCCACTGTCATGTAACACACCGGGAAACTGCTTCGCCCGGTCTTTTGCGCTTATTTTTGTTGGCAAATGAGAATGATTTGCGTGCTTCATCATCGTTTCACCACGGGGTTTGCAGATGATGTTCACGTCGCGTAATTACGTCACTTCATAAGGTTCCCCTGGCAATAGGGGGAAATAATGGCGCTTTACTTGTGTGAAGTAAATGCAACATTTTTTCTGCTAAGATATATGTGACTTTTTTGCAACGAAAATACAGGGATTATGAAATCATGCTAGCCCCGCATATTTTGCTTGCTGAAATCGACAATTTATGCGGCGAAAGTGCGGCGTATTTGAAAAAATGCGACCCCCGCATAAATATGCAGACTTTGGCTGATTATGCGTTAAATCAGGCGATCGCATAATCGCGTTTTTCTGGAGGGACTGTTACATGTTTTTCAATTTCATTTTTTGGTCAAATTATCATCAGGAATGTTGGGTATTAAGTTTACTTATAACAGATCTGCTGTTGTGCATTTCCCTGTAATTGCTGCTTGAAAATACATTAATTATGATTTACATAAATGATTTACCCCCCACTGTCTTTTTCATTGTACTATTATATATTATCTATTTCAGACAAACCGTCCCTTATCTAAAAGGCACTTAAAAACAAAACACACTGTCGCTGTGCTCAGATCTTTGCCAGAATAAGCTGCAAAATGGATCAGACTTCATGCCAGCAGTCAAAATTATGACGCTGACACATTCTTGCATTCATAAAATGCTGGATGGAGTAACTGTCTTTAAAAATATATGCATTATAATTAGTGCTGTCAATCAATTGAAAAAAAAATAAAATAACGAATCACACATTTTTCTGTAGTTAATCGTAATTAATCACACCTAACATTAAAGTTTAATACATTTTTATATTGTAATACTTTGAATCTCCAAAATAATGTAGACGGTATATTTAAATATTTGTTTAATGGCATCTTTTTCCTCAGCACTATGAATGAAGGCCAGTGTCACTGATACTGACGTCTCTATTAAATGGATTTATTTTCCTCAATTTTAGCCATTAATTATAGCCATTCAACATTGCAGTATAATTGAAATCTATCAATTTTAACATTTAAGAGGCTTTAAAAATATAAATATCAATCTTCACATAAACCCTTTGTACTAAATGTCACGCTTAGCTGTACCTTTAATGTATCAGGGCTCAACACTGAGGGAGTTTGGTTTCTAGAGTTTTTAAAACTTTTAAAAGTTCTTATTTTCATTGTTTTAGACCCATGTAACCTTTTAAACAGTGTTTTAAGATTTCCAGGTAGGTCTAACAGGTAAATATACAGAAAATGCATAATCAAACGCTGCATAAACTATAAATTAAAAATAGATAAATCCTTATTAAAGCTACAAAAGTTATTCAGTCAAGAGCAGTGAGTGATTTCCTCTTTGTTGTTTGATGAACATTCATGACAGACAGCAGCAGGTTTATTAGGCTGCTGTCACTTTACGACGTGGATCTGACACACATCCTATTTTCTAACAAATCTTTGTTCATTAAACACTTTTTTAACTCATTTAAGACTCTGCTTACTGCTTACGAGGATATTTTGCCAATTTTGTGTGTTTTTGTCCATTCAAGCGGGAATAAATCACTGCCATCGACTGAATAACTTTTGTAGCTTTAATAATAATTCATTTGAAACTGATACACTAAAAACTATGCAGTTAATTTGATTATTCAATTTCTGTATTATTTCTTATTTGAATGCTTCTGTTAAATAGATGTAAAAATGAAAAAGAGTAAAGCGCTGTTAATTTCATTCGTTTCTTATATTTGTTCTGCTGTTTGTTATTTGCATCTTTGTTCTTTTTAATAATAAAGACAAAATAAAAAGAATGATATTGTGATTATTAATATAACAATTATTACTAATAAAAGAATTGGAACTACCCTCTGAATCGTAATCGAATCGAATCGTGGGGCAAGTATCTAAACATAATTAATAATATATTTTCAGCTCTAGTCCAGCCCTACCTCCAGCTGGGTGAAGATCTTGCGGATGTGGCGGTAGCAGCCCTCAGCGATGTCCATGTCCTCCTGGTAAGACTGGCCCTTGAACACCGGCTGAGGAGCGTTGGAGAAGTACTTATGGAAGGGGAAGTGCGACGCCACGTCCTCCACCTGCACCTCCCGGCTGGGCTTTGGCTTCACTTTACTCATGTATTCCTCCCAACGAGACATGACCTACGACACGAGAGACAGACAGATAAGATCAGCGCCTGAGGATTTCATTAACAGCGCATCACTGGACAAACAGCCTTGTCACAATCCACACTTAATTAGTGCAACACGCGCCACACTGTAATCTCTGGGATCGGAGCTAATGGCCCGTACGGATCCCCCGAGGCTCTGATATGAATCTACCGACCACAGCGTGATGGATCGAACCACAGAGAGCGATAAGATGAACACAAATGAAAGCAGGCCTGCCTAGATTTACACTTCAGCGCTTCTTCACTAGGACCCCCATCATACACAACAATATTCAAAGGCCCTCCAGCCCTAGTTTTGTTTTCAAAATGTAAGGATAAGGTGTTTTGGGGGTTTTTTCCTATCCGATAAAATGTGTTAGAGCTAACCCTAACTACAAAAATGTATATGTAAGAAAATGTATATTCATTATAAAAATGGTGATTATATTTACAAGTCTTTTCCAGGTCTAGAAGATCTTATACTATTTTATACTATATTATCCACCTTTTTCTTAACAAATGTAAGACAGCTAAATACTCCATTTTTGGTTATTAACATAAGTTAAGAAGTAAAATCACCTCTCTTCGGACTTATGATCGGACAATCCGATTAACACCACTACTATTACTTCCAATGCTACGCTAGTTTTAAGTTAGTCGAGTCAAAAGGAAGCAGATGATGTTGAGAGGGGAGTGAAGGGTACCTGGTAGAGGTAGAAGTGTCCCGCGGTCTCACACGTGTAGGACACATCACCGGGCACATCCAGACTCTCCTGCAGACGCGCCACCTCTCGCAGGAGCTCCAGCCGGCGGGACAGCACATAGTTGACTCGCCCATACCTGACACAGAGGAGAGGACACTTAATACTCAACACAACACAAGAACAGGGCTGGACGCTTACGTTTTCCACAGTGCGTTGAGTAATTTAGTTGAAACTTTAGGGGTACAATGAAAATTGATCAATAATGTTTGTTTCTTAAAGGTGCTACAGAGGATGTTTTGTTTTATACATTTTTGCAGTATTACTTGAAACTGTCTTTACTAACTGATAAAAGACTATTTATTAGGTGCATTGAAAGGAATTTTATTAATATACATCATCTGTGCACGAGGTAGGGCCTTAAAAACATCAGCCAATCGTTTACGCGATCATCGCGTAAACGATTGGCCCTCTGGCTTGTCAATCACTGCCATGACGTTCCTTGTGAGAGACGCGCGGCTGCGCGCTCCAGTAACTTTCCACACTCCACAGGCGCCGCATGCAATGTTTTTGTCAGGAGACAGGAGTAACAACTGCAGATTATGAGTTACCTGCGGTGAGTCCGACATAATGAATCCACTAAGTGTGTGCGTGGCTTTAAGTCGATTGTAAGGCCGATTATGAATGTAAATTGATACTTATGACTGATCGCGCTCAAACGCGTCCAGTCAGAGCCAGTTGCGTTCAGTCTGCGATTACAGTCGGTGTTCAAATTCCATGTGAAAGTATATAAATCTGCTTCAGTAGCAGGAAACAATCGCTGTATGTTGAGCACAGTCTTAGAATGTTTTAGCTAGTCGTTAAATGTGTGCCCGGCTTAATAACACAGCGAATGCCGGTGGTAAACCTACTCGTGCACGAGTTTTGGGAGGCGTGCCCTCGAAATGGTGGGGGGTTGTTCTTACGCATGCACTCATTTAAAAAAAATCAGTCGACGAAAAGATCCTCTGTACCACCTTTAAATAAAAGAAATTACAGGTTTAGTTCACTTTCAAATAAATTTTTCCTGATAATTTACTCACCCCCATGTCATCCAAGATGTTCATGTCTTTCTTTCTTCAGTCGAAAAGAAATTAAGGTTTTTGATGAAAACATTCCAGGATTTTTCTCCTTATAGTGGACTTCAATGGACTCCAGACGGTTGAAGGTCATAATTACAGTTTCAGTGCAGCTTCAAAGAGCTTTAAGCGATCCCAGACGAGGAATAAGAGTCTTATCTAGAGAAACCATCGCTCATTATCGAAAATAATGTAAATGTATATGCTTTATATGAACAAATGATCGGCTTGCACGTGCTTCCGCTTTCTGTATTCTTCAAAAAGCTGTATGTTCTACGCTTTCCCTATTCTACTTACGGAACGAACGCGGCGCCAGTTCCATTTTTTCGTAAGTAGAATAGGGAAGGCGTAGAACATGCAGTGTAAACTTTTTGAAGAATACGAAAGTGGAAGCACTTGGAAGGCGATATTTTGTGTTTATAAAGCATATACAGTTGTATTTTTTTCTAAAATGAGCGATGGTTTCTCTAGATTAGACTCTTATTCCTCGTCTGGGATCGTTTAAAGCTCTTTGAAGCTGCACTGAAACTGTAATTTTGACCTTCAACCGTCTGGAGGCCAGTGAAGTCCACTATAAGGAGAAAAATCCTGGAATGTTTTCATCAAAAACCTTCATTTCTTTTCGACTGAAGAAAGAAAGACATGAACATCTTGGATGACATGGGGGTGAGTAAATTATCCGGAAAAGTTTATTTGAGAGTGAACTAATCCTTTAAGGAGACATTTGCAAGCAAAATTAGAATACAAAATGTACACCAGGTTTTTAAAATATTTTTGCCTCAAACCGTACTTCATTACATAATTATTTATAGAACTACTTTAAACAGTATACAATTATAAATAACTGTAATAAACAGATTATTGTGTCAATATTAGTAGTAATAAATTGTATATACTTGAATAATGTGTGTTAAATAATGTTCTTAGTCTTCCTGTGACTGGACGGGCCAGACAGGAGCTACAGTTTACACAATTAAATGCCAGTTACAGTTTATTGTGTAACCAAAATACCAATAATAATAATAATAAAGGGGGAAAAAACAACAAAACTTAGCATATAATGCATAACGTGGGACTTTTTAATTATAAACAAGTCTGAAATACACCGGGACTCTTATTTTGAGATGTCTTTACTAACGCCAGCTGCTCATTCAAACAGATGAGGAAGATAAAACATGCCCTCATACAACCATCAAACATATTACAATATAAACACCATAAAGTGTACATTGTCATAATTCATCAATAGTAAAATGATAAATAAATGTGTGCTATTCATAATTTTTACTTTAAAAACATGCAGCTCTCCCATTTATTTAATTCAACCACAATATTTTTTTAAAGTTTAATAATCACATTACACTTTATTATTGTACATACCCAAATTGAAGACCTCTTAAAATGAGAATTACACCATTTAAAATATTTATGACGATTTATGACCTTAAAGTATTTTTTTAATAATTTTCAAGGACCTGAAGGGACTTTTTTTTTTATTCACACACGCTTTTAAATACTTTTTACAGTTCGCGCATGTCTATTTTTAGTTGCAAATGCAAGTGAAACGTTTTTGTACATGTAGAAATGAAATGACAAGAGTCTGGACTGCACACAGGATAAAACATTAATGCTGTACGAGTTATATAACATGTCAAACGTTCAAACATTAGAAAGCAGCACCTCTGATATCTCCTTTGGCTAAATTGCTTGCGTTCAAAAATGTTCTTGATATCTCATGTTAGAGCTTTTGACTGATTCACTGGAGACGTTCATTTGTGATTCAGACTACAGGAGTCATGCAGTATGTTTGTTAAGTACAATCCTCTTTGTTTTAAAGTGCTGACATGGATGTTGTGACAGTGATGTGACATAAACAGGCATTTCCTCATTCTGCAAAGCTTATTAATAAAGGTTCACCAAAGCTTGCTGAAAATTCTTGTTGAAAATGAACTTGAGCCGCAGTTTCTGACATTAGGATTCTTCAAAGCATCCGTTTTCATGCACTTTTTGCTTTTATCAATGTTATTTTGCTGTTTAGGAATAATTATCCTGCTTTTCCCTTAGAAACTAGTCAGTTCATGGGTCAAATGTGAGTGATATTTGATAGAATAGAATGCAATTAAAAGCTATTTTTGGATTGGAAAGGACCTCTACTTCTGAAAAAAACACCATGTTTTCATAGTTTATGGTTTAAAACATCTGGGACAACTGATTCCTCGTGATCAGTATACAGTAAATCTGAAATGACTTTGCAAACATTAAG
>RJVU01044332.1:583647-622109 GCA_003731715.1 Anabarilius grahami
TGCACCTGCTGAAATCTTTCTCAGTCTCTAGCTCTTCTTCTCCATGACCCATACGCAGAAGGTGCCGTTCGTCGATGTCTAACGCCATAATCTTCTCAAACAGCTGATTCAGAGCCTGAACAAGACAAACACACACATATCCAGAAAATAAGTACATAAACAACAGAAAATAAATATTTATGTTGAGAGTTAGGAAACCCTAATCTTGGTTGAATGCTAAGCTTTGAACATTGAGCGATGAACTGCCTCAGTGTCAGTGTTGGTCATGTACCTGATTGGAGTGTGTGACGATAAGCGTCCTCTGCTCGGGGAAGTTGTGGTACAGGTTGGAGATGATCTGAACGGCCACGTCTGTTTTTCCTGTGCCGGGTGGACCAACAACCTACAGCCGAGGGAAAGAGATGATTTGATAAGAGACTGTTGCTGATGTTTGAGCTGACCGTTGTTCTTCCCTCGCTGACCCTCTCTAACTTCAGCACGTTTTAGACTAAAAGCCTTACAACATTTACATAAACACACAGGAAGAGACTGACAGACATTTAAATTACAGATTCAAAACCAGCTGATAGATATACAAGTAACCGCAGTGAGAGACTAATATCTTTCTGGGAGGATAATATTGCACACTACTGGTCAGAAGTTTGGAATAATTATGATTTTTTTTTAATGTTTTTGAAAAAGTCTCTTCTGCTCATCAAGGCTGCATTTATTTGATCAAAAATATAGTAAAAACAGTGAAATATTATTACAATTTAAAATAACTTTTTTGCAGAAAGTTCAAAAGAACTGCATTAATTTGAAACAGAAATCTTTTGCATTATTTTACATTATAAATGTTTTGACTGTCACTTTTGATCAATTTAATGAAATCTTGCTACATGAAAGTATTATTTCTTTTTGCTGTTGTTGTTGACTGGTAGTGTATCATGGTTTCCACAAAAATACTAAATAAAATAACTTTTTTAAACATTTATAATAATCATAAATGTTTATTGAGCATCAAATCATCATATTAGATTGATTTCCGAAGGATCATGTGACACTGAAGACTGGAGTAATGATGCTGAAAATTCAGGAATAAATTACACTTTACTGTATATTCACATAGAAAACAGCTGATTTACATTGTAACAATATTTCACAATATTACTGTTTTTACTGTATTTTTGATCAAAAAAATGCAGTCTTGGTGAGCAGACGAGACTTCTCTAAAAAACATAAATTAGTGTTGTCAAAAATATAGATTTTTTTGATACGTATTGATGCTGAAATATCTGAAACGGTTCCAATACACATTTTCCACAGTATCGATACACCGACAGCAGCTGCGCTTTCCCGCTCTCTTCTCTCCGACAAAAATTAGGAGATAATATAACAAAATTATATATATTTTCCCCGTGGTATCAAAAACGTTATCGAATATTTATATATTTCAAGGCATCATATCAAAGTTAGAAATTCCAGTATTGGGACAACACCATTACAAATCTTAATTACTGCAAGCACTTGACTGGTAGTGTAATTCATAAGGAGGTAAATGAAAGAGCAGGAAGGAAAAAATAATAATAGAAATGAATTATATTTTACTATATATTCACATAGAAAACAGCTGATTTACATTAGAATAATATTTCTAGGGCTGCCCTCGACTAAAGATTTTTCTAGTCGACCAGTAGTCGTTCATTTAAGCCATTAGTCGACTAATCGCACATTTATATTAATAAGCCATAAATCATAATAATGAGCCTTTAATCTTCTATGTAATTAGCCTAATCAGCGCTCAAACTCGCATAAAGCTTGCCTCAGCGCACTGGCAAACATAACGATTATGTGTCGTGAAAAAACGGCAAGGAAACTTTCTAAACATTTCAATAATTTACTGATAATGTTTTCTGCGTTTTCGGCTGCAGAGATTAAGTCAACGATGCTGACTCGTCATCTCCACAGNAAATGCAGTCTTGGTGAGCAGACGAGACTTCTCTAAAAAACATAAATTAGTGTTGTCAAAAATATAGATTTTTTTGATACGTATTGATGCTGAAATATCTGAAACGGTTCCAATACACATTTTCCACAGTATCGATACACCGACAGCAGCTGCGCTTTCCCGCTCTCTTCTCTCCGACAAAAATTAGGAGATAATATAACAAAATTATATATATTTTCCCCGTGGTATCAAAAACGTTATCGAATATTTATATATTTCAAGGCATCATATCAAAGTTAGAAATTCCAGTATTGGGACAACACCATTAAAAATCTTAATTACTGCAAGCACTTGACTGGTAGTGTAATTCATAAGGAGGTAAACGAAAGAGCAGGAAGAAAAAAATAAATCTAAATAAAAAGTGTAGTAGGAGATTTCTTACCATAGTGAGGCCTGGCTGCATCCCTGCACGGATGGCTTCAATCTGGGTTGGTGTAAACTGGATGGTGTTTCTGTTGAAGTGGACACAAACGTCAGTCTTTCCATAACAGGCGTTATGTTTATACAGGCAGTTATTACACTGTCCAGGTGATCCGGACAGATCCGGTCATGATAAAGTGGCTGTGACTGTGAGCATGACCTCCACATACCGCTTGGGCTGGTTGTAGGGATACGGCCCCCTGTTGGGAATCACATGAGGCTCCACCACCAGCGTCTGATCCTCCTCATCCTGTGTCTCTTCCTCATTTGTTTTACGCTTCTTACCCTTCACATTCTGCACAGGGAATCGGATTCTGGTAGAGAAGAGACACAATTTCAATACACTTGCACAAATTGTCCACATACACTACCGTTCAAAATAATATTGTGAAATATCATTCCAAAGTAAAATATCTGTTTTCTATGTGAATATATTTTAAAATGTAATTCATTTCTGATCAAAGCTGAATTTTCATCATCATTACTCCAGTCTTCAATGTCACATGATCCTTCAGAAATCATTCTAATATGATGATTTGCTGCTCAAGAAACATTTATGATTATTATCAATGCTGAAAATGTGTAAATATTTATGTGGAAACTCTGATACATGTTCTTCTGGATTATTTCATGAATAGAAAGCTCTATTTATATGAAATAGAAATCTTTTGAAACCTTATTAAAGTCTTTACTGTCACTTTTTGATCCATTTAATGTATCCTTTCTGAATAAAAGTAATCTAAAAATACTTCTAAAAAGTAGCCTATGAAAAATACATACAATAAAAATACAAATAGAAGCAAAGAACAAACTCTAAAACGCACTCAGTGTTTATCCAATAATGCCGATTTCTGACCTGAAAGGCGGGACCTGTCGAGCAGGATCTTCCTCCGTCACCTTCACCGTGTGATTGGGGAAACAGGACTTCAGGTGCTCGATGGACAGGAAGGTGTCGTTGAAGTCCAGGGAGGAAATCTGATTTGGCATCTTTGAGTAATGGGCACTACCGGGGTCTCCATAACCCAGAATGATGTCGTGAAGCCAGTCGGGAACCACACACTCTGTGTTCATGAGGTTACGAATGGTCTCAAGCACAGCCTGCAAGCAAAAAAAGGAATTATGTTTCGATAATTGTGGATGACTGAATCACTATTTTAGATGTTATTCAATCAGCAATATCTCCTTTCTGCCTGACTGCAAGTGGTGCTCACTTATACATTTTTGCTTCAGTTTTAGTAAATTTAGTACTTACAAATTACTAAAGTTAGAAATGTTTACCTGGCAACTAACTAAACTTAAAAAATAAAATTAAAAATTAAAACCATTAACAATTCATTTCAGTTAATGTTTATTTATTTAATTTTTCATATTTCTTGTTTTAGGGTTTTGTGAGCCTGATGGCAGGGATATCTATGAGGAAACTTCACCTTGAAGTTGTTCTCTTTAGGTTTGCGTCTCATGATAATATTGAAGGTCTCATAGGGGTCTTCTGCTCCGTTCTGGATGCTGTTGGTCATGTCCTGCTGGTACTGGTTTGGGTCGAGCCATACCCGGAACGTCCTGGTGTCACCTCTGAGTTTGGGCTTCGGATCAGGACCTTGGTGCAAGCATCAGAACACAATCATTTCAATACATCACATCTTTGTATTTAAAACAGACTTCCTGAAAGCCAAGTGAAGCGCACATTCAATCTTGTAAGAATACAGTAATCTGTTTGACTATGAAACCATAAATCAGAGTCGCTGGGTAATCGAATGTTGCTTTGGATAAAAGCCTCTGCTAAATGAATAAATGTAATTGTAATGAAGGAAACAAGTATTCAGGACAAAGCACTAATCCTTCTAAATTGGGCTTCATTTGTCAAGTAAACTGACACTGAAATCACTGGAACAGAAACGACCCGTGATTCTAGACCACATTCCCAAGGTCCAGCAATGAGGACGGCCTGCGGTCAATGTGAGAGTGATTCGGGCCAGATGATGGATTTATCACTCGTCTTATCGGGTCAGAGCTGTGTTCATTGACCGTGGGGATCCATCGCTCTCCTACAATGTCTTGAAAGAATATCATCCGCACACCCCTCCTCTAGACATATTCACACATTACAGCTAATAAAAAAAATTATATACATAAATCCATTCAAATTTTGGGGTAGATTTGTTTTCTTTTATTCAGAAAGGACACATTAAAGGGGTCATGATGAGAGAAATCAAATTTGCATTGATCTTTTGACATATAAGAGGTCTTTGTACCCTTTGTAAGTTTCAGAGCTTAAAACACCTACTCATTATAAACAAAGCCTTTATTCAATCAAGTTTCAACGGCACAATTGCAAATGCGATATTGATTTTATGCAACAGTTTAATAAACAATTAAGTGAGTCACATTTCAGAAACAATATTGCCTGTTTTGCTCTTTTTCACAGACAAAATTATTTCCAAACTGTTTTGCATCTCTGAGCAACACATAGCAGTGTTTCGTTACTTAATGGGTCCGTCCATTAACGAATCGGTAAAATTAAGTTCAATAGCTATGTTTTGGATATTGCATAAAAAAACGCTAGATAGAAATGCAAAGATGCGCATAAATTCTAAAAATGCACATGTAAACGTATACATTTTTTATGTGATACGTAAACATGCGCATAAACTACGATGGAAACACTTTTACCGAATAAATTCTGTGATGCGTTGCGAATCTGTTATGACTTTTGCTCAGGAACCATTGACAACCTGTATGCTGACTAAACTCTTGAGTGAACTTACCTTCCTCTATGACACGGCCCTTATCATCCAGCATGCCCTGCACCTCACAGCCTCTCACATACACCAGACCAGCCTGATCCACAAACGCCTGCCGGCGGTCAAAGCGTGTGCCGTACGGCAGGTTGGGCCGCACCGTGATCAGAAAGCAAACGTCATGTTTCCGCAGCCCTGTAAGAATTGAAGGATGAAGTGAGAATAATGATTTTACTGTGCTGGAGAAACTGTAAGTGACGTTCGGTTTTCATTTTATATATATTTTTAGTTTTAGTTAATGCAGGGGTGATCTGAGTGGTTTTGCAGAGACAGAGAAAGAGCTGTTTACCCTCCCACTCGTTTTTGATGTGATCTCGGATGTTGAGGTTAAGGGTGATGTCCGCACGGACACGGGCAGGCCAGTTCTCTCCGATGTTTGGTTTGGCCACCTCCACGATAGAAAAAGACACTATGGTCTGTGCCATTCTAGCCCATCCTCCGAACACCACTCCTCCATACTCCGACTGCCTGCGTGACACAAGCCTCAGCGTTAGCACAACAACACCAATGCACAATATCAGGAATGAGGATGTACATGCTGTTCTTTTCCATACAGTGAAGTCAATGCTGACCTGTGGTTGTCAAGCTCCAAAAATGATTAAGTCTTTTGAAGTGAGAAAATGTAGGTTATTTAGTGAAAATCTCACCACATTTGAATAAATACACGAGATTCAAGATTTGCAGCGATGAAAATTTTCACACAAATCATATGGACTTCTTTTATGGTGCTTTTTATACTTTCTGGAGTTTGACAGTGATGGTCAGAATGTCAACATTCTGCTAAACTTCTGCCTTTGTGTTTTTACAGAAGATCACAGGTTTGAAAGTGAGTGAAAGACGACTTGATTTTGTGTGAGAATAACTTTCACAAGACTTTCGACATTCATTCCCCAGTGGACTGAACTCTAAATGATGGAGACTGGCTCTTAAAATGAAATATTGGTCAGTAACTGATCCGAATGATTCACTTAGATTCAAATGGCTCATGAGAAAGTTTAAGGCTGAATCTTTTTGAGTGACTCATTTACTGTTCATAAGAGTCATTTGTTCACGAATCAGATATAACACTGACGCAGATGATATCTTTTTTTAGATTATGTATTTGCTACCATCTTAGTCTAAGAGCCCTGCTATGCTATGAAGTGATGAATCAAGCTACAGCATTAAATGAGTCATATGATGCTTTATAATGTTTTCCTTTTCCTGTACAGTGTAATTGATCTGTTTGTGCATGTATAAGATCTGCAAAGCTAGTAGCTATAATAGTCAAATAAAATAGTGTCCCACAAAAGAGATTTATCATGACAATCATAAAAACACATCATTCAAAGTCCAGATATTACTTTCAGGAATGTCTATGTCACATTGTGGCATATTAGCATGAATTCCCACCCCAGAGGCGTACACAAAGAAAGAAGCAATTGTAGTGTTGTGGTCATGTCCTGGAGACGTTGTGTTTGTCAGGAATCAGTGGTTAAGATTTATAAATAATGCTTTTCCTGATCAGTAAATGTTAGCTTGTGTACAGAGCGCTTTACGGAGGACAGCTTCCTGAACCTGGAAGAGCACAATGCCGGCTACACACACCTAAATGAATTACAAATATACACTTCAGTATGTTTTTTGAACTGTATTTCATGTTGTCACTTCAGGACATAAGGTTGATGAAAATGTTTGACTCTGAGAACAAACCATGGCTTCATTCGTAGTACTATGTCCTCGATATCCTGCCGGATTTCATAGGTGGACTCCAGTCGGAAGAGGTTGAAGTTCCTCAACAGGTAGTCATGCAGCGTCAGAAACTGCAGGTTCAGCTTCGGTAGAGCTAAACAACCTTCAGATTCACACACAACAACAAACACAGTTAGATATTTGACTGATTATTTAGGTTTTTTTTGCACTTAAAGCTTGAAATATACTGACGAACCAAAATTAAATTTGAACCAAAAATTAATTTAGCCAAAAATGCAAATAAAAATTATGCAATAATCAATTAATATAAATTAATTTAATAACCAATACTCGAATAAAAACTTGTATATAAATAAATGGTCTATAAATATTTTAATTGCACACAAGGAAGTTTTTATTTCAACTTTTAAATTATATAATTATGTTTCTACTCCCGATTCTTAGTTAAAATATAAATATTTAAACAGTGTTAGTCAATCATTTCAGTCCTCCAAAACCAACCAAAAATTATTTTTCGGCTGAATATTTTCGGTTGCAACACTATTAAAATGTTAATAGTTTAGAATCAGATATTGATACAGGAAAAGTTCAATGAAAAATGTACTCGTGGAAAAAACTGACATTGCCATATTTTGTTTTTCTGCGATATATATTGCGATATAAATAAAATTCACCAGATGACTTGAATAGCTCTATATTTGGAAAGAATAATCATTCTAGGATGATTAGAGTGATTTTGTGAATACGCATACAAAATAATGAACAAATTACAAGCATAGATAAATATAATAGAACAAAGATACAAATGAAATAAATAGATTTACCTAAAGCACTGACAGCATTCAGGTACAGAAATTGAATAATCAAATGTGAAATAATACTGCATAGTCTCACTGTATAAATTAAATATAATTAATCTGTGTTAAAACTACAAAAGTTTCTCCCTTTGTGTTTTGTTGTTTGATTAACATTCATGACACAGAAAGCAGGAGGGGCTTCGGTTACTTTAAGACCGAACGCGCGGACCCAAAATACTGTTACACATCGTTTTTTTTGTTTTTTTTCCTCAATTGTTTCGTTCATCTAAGCCATAATCAATTGTTTACGAGGATAGGCGATCTTTTGTATGCATTTTGACAATTGTTTTTGCATGTATGTGTCTGTTCAGGCACAAATAGACATGGAAGAGAACGGCTTTTAGTGTTCACGTGCATCTGTGCGGCTGTGTGTGTACGTGTCTGTGTGTGTGTGTGTGTGGGTGTGTGTGTGCGGCTGTGTGTGTGTGTGTGTGTGTGCACTTAAAACAGCTGCACATTCAGAATTGAGTTATTTCGCACCAATGGTTTATAATCTCTTGAATGTTTAAACGGACAGGACCTAAAACACATTCAAATGATAAACTTTCATTGTATGATGGTCAAACTCTGCAACTAATCAGAGAATCACCTGCGTGTTTAACCGTGGTGTCTGGTCCGTATGGATTAACGATCCCTATACTAGTGTCTAGACATCGCACATCTTGTGATGTGACTATCGCGCATGCGCACATTGCGATTTCGATGCCAAAACGATATATCGTGCAGCCCTACTCCAAACCCAATCACACAGAAAAGAGGAATTTTTAAAGAATTGTTACACAGCTTTTTATAATTTGCACCAATGAAGTTTGTGTTAATGATGTCATACTTTTGGCGCATATTCAAATGAGCTTTCAGAGCTTTGGTGGAGGGGAAGATTATCAGTGAACAATGACTTAAATATGTGCATGCTACTGCCAAACACAAAAAAGATTATTTGTATAGTCATAAGGGCATCTTTTGCGTTGGACTGCTGTTGTATGGAAAAGAGCTGATCATTCTCCAAAATGGGAACTTTTTTCTTTAATTCCATTGATGCAAAAGTATATGGTATAATTATTACAGTGATGCGCAGTGAACTCGTATGCAAAGACGCCCACCTTCTCCTGAATAGTACTCTGTGGGGACGATGTTCTCATCCCAGATGATCTTCTCGGTGGGGTACAGAGGCATCTGGTTGAGCTGTTCTATCTGGGAGATTCGTCTCTCGTGGTGGGACACCTGAGCATAAGTGAGAAAGGTTTCATGAGGTTTGTTTCCTCTCTGTCAGCTCCTCCATGAACCACCAAATCATCTCCCCGCTGTGCCATGATGGTTTACCCTTCAAACACAGCAGATGGCCAAATGTAGGCTACATACCTCACAGCCAATCGCATCCCATGAACATTTTAAAGAGGCATACATCACCATCATCAAGCTTTTGGGTGTTTTGAAACAAGTAAAAATGTAAATGTTTTTTCCAGCACTCAAAGTGTGTACGCCAATCAAAATGATGTTCCTGTGTGTTTGTGTCATTTATCATAAATTGAGCAAATCTCAAAGCCTTTCTTCAAGGAAATTGTTACACGCACTCCACTTCTAAAAGTCTAACTTTTCCTGAACTTCCTAAACACTTTAAATCCATTCCATTATGTTCAAAATTCAAATGAGCAAACGCTGTGAGGCAACTCTGCTGAGAAAACATTAAACAATTTCAATGAGAAAATGAGTCGGGCGGCTCATGTGGGACGCCGCTTTGAGAAAATCAAATGAATTAATCAGGAGTGTTTGGGCAGCTTATCCTGTTCAAGCTTAATGAAGTGTTTTATCTGGTTTGTGACCTGCTCTGACTCTACTGTTGGCCGCAGCACATGCATATAACCAGATTATAGCTGCTCAAGGAAACGCTGAACACTCAAATGACCGGCCTGACACTGGCTCCATCAACGCATTAAAGAGGAAATGCTCGAGTCTTGATGAGATTTGGAGCGAGTAATTAAAACATGCCGAAGCAGGACCACCAATGGGTCTGAAACATCTTAAACATATCCAATAGAGGTTTAATAAAGTACATTATAAGAGTGAAAATCAAAGCAGTTAAACACTAATAGAACGAACAAATTAATGTAGCAAATCGCAATCAAAACCTTTTTAACGTGTTTGTCCCCCGACACTACGGCTCTGAACCGACACAAACTACACGGGCAGCACGGTCACTCAAACCTAATGAGCAAAAACAGTATTTGTGTCACATTTTAAGATGTGCCTACCAGCAGCTCCAGAAGGAACTCTTTCTCGTAGGACGTCTCTTCTCCATCAGGAAGCCCAGGCAGGAGACACAGGTATGCCGACACCCGGTGGAGGGTATTGGGACTGCAGAGAGATGAAGAGGGAAAAGTGAGCCACAAGTGAACAGAAGAGGACAGTACGGTTTCAGAAACAAGCCTTGAAAACAGGCATTAATTTGCACGTTATAAAAACTATACAATACTTGAAGAAAAGTTTAGCTTTTTAAATCAATGACTGGCAATTCACAATTTAAGAGTCATTTGCAAAACCAAAGCATTTGAGTCGGCAGGATTTTTAAATCTATAAAATGAGCAAATTGTCACACTCCATTTGCACTTCTGATTATATAAGACATCATGACATCATCCATCCACCACTAATGTCATTATGATGTTCTCAGTAGCCTGATTTGTGGAATATTTGGACAGATGCAAACATGAAAAGAGGTATTCTGAGAACATACAGGATGTGTTAACTCTGGGGCGCTGTTACGCATCTTCATCTGTGTTTTGATCATTTTGAAACCACAGTCTTTGAAAAAAACACTTTTTTTTCAAAATGTTGCTTTTTGATGAAGCTTTCATGTGTTCGGGACATGCTTTCCTCATCGCATAACTTACATTTTATGATTGCATCCTTATCTGTAAATGTTAAAAACGCATTATTATTCCCATTCGGCATAAAGGCATAAATGCAAACGGTTCTCCTTTAAACTTCACTGGATGAGCATAATGTCATATAATCTCTTGCACCAGTTCACATTTAGTCTGTACATTTTGTTTTTGTTTATCATTTTTACTTTAGTGATTTTAAGTTCCACTTTAAAGCAGTAAGTAATCTGTTGATTTATGCTTTAATTTAGTGAATGTAACGTTTATATGTCAATGCTTTTCTGCACACAGATGTCGGCTACGGCCTAGTGGAGCTGCACGATTCTGGAGAAATTGATTTTTTTGTTTAAAACAGAGATCACAATTCTCAGTTTGAATGAATGATTCAGTCTTTATTTGAAGCATCAAGTTACTTTCAAAAGGTGATTCTCTATTTTAATTGCTACTGTAGTGTTTATATCTACAGTCAAACCAAAAATTATTCAGACATTTTTGATATATTTTTACTAGTGGGTTCAGGACACTATAGTTCATTTATGTAAGTGAGGATAGCAAAATAAAGTGAACTGTGACATATTATACCCAACAATTCTTCATACAGTGGACTAGCAGTGAAACTCATAAAAAATTTGAAACTAAAAATGATTCACACTTTGACCTGACCATGATTGCTTAAGTGTTATCTGACATAATTAAGATTATTTTTTTCTGACACAGTTTAACTCTTGTCATACTTTATTACCATTTTTTTAAACTCTAGTGAATAAACTGAATTAATGAATGAAATGTTCAAGGCGTCTGAATAAATTTTGGCTTGACTGTATAAACTTTTATCCCAGTCCTTCTGTGATCATTTGAATTATTGTAAAACAGAAATAAAGATACTGTGTGCTTGAAGAGACTGTTTGTGAAGCTGTTTCATATCGATTCATGACAGCTGCTCTCTCTAGATCAGAACACGGATCTGAATGATGGCTGTGATCGTACTTGTGAAAGGTTTAATAGAGACGAATCGCTGTGAATGAATAAGATCACGTGTGTTTGAATCGATTTTAAAGATGAATTGTGCAGCTCTACAGCATAGTCTACACTGATACATTCAATACAGATATTTATTTTCATTGCCTTCAAATTGCATAGTGTTTGGAGGACAACATTTGGCAGTAGTTATGCATTTTTTTATTTTTAATAATGGACTAAAATGTATTACACAAATAAAATAGAATTTATTCTACATTTTAATAAAAATTATCACCTTTTAATAATTAATACATTTTTATTTAGTCAAAGAAATAATTGACAAATACAGTTCTAAAATTCTGGTATATTTCTCTGTTTTCCATGATGGCAGGAACCCTGTCTGCAGTTAAGAGACTTGACCATCAAGCTCTGATAAAAGCCATTAATGTAATGGGCCGTATCTCACTCTCTCTATAAAGATAACATCACATTTAACAACTCAATGTACTGCAGGCTCCTCTGTCTCCTACCTGAGATGGCCGAAGTGTTTAGTGAGGGACTCTCGCGTGTCCACGGCCGCCACATTAGACAGGGCAAAATCATTGAGCTCAGGGAAATGAGCAAACGCTGCTCTCTGAAAAACAAACATCACAGACCTTCAACTTTCAGACTTCATCAGAACCGACCAATGAATCATCACGACCCACATGAGTATCACAGAGCTCTGGTGATGACGGATACACCATCAGAGCTGATAGGAGAACAGTGAAACTGAGTGCTGCAGGTGACAGCAGACTGGTGGACTTCAATCAGCTGTTCAAGGTTGTGATGCATTTAAAAATCTAATTTAAAGGTGCCATCGAATGAAAAATTGAATTTACCTCGGCATAGTTGAATAACAAGAGTTCAGTACATGGAAATTACATAAAGTGAGTCTCAAACACCAGTGTTTCCTCCTTCTTATGTAAATCTCATTTGTTTAAAAGACCTCCGAAGAACAGGCGAATCTCAACATAACACTGACTGTTACGTAACAGTCGGGATCATTAATATGTACGCCCCCAATATTTGCATATGCCAGCCCATGTTCAAGGCATTTCTCCATTAGACAAGGGCAAAATGTCTGGATGTGCACAGATGAAGCATCAGACTAGGTAAGCAAGCAAGGATAATAGCGAAAAATGGCAGATGGAGTAATAACTGACATGATCCATGATATCATGATATTTTTAGTGATATTTGTAAATTGTCTTTCTAAATGTTTTGTTAGCATGTTGCTAATGTACTGTTAAATGTGGTTAAAGTTACCATCGTTTCTTACTGTATTCACGGAGACAAGACTGTCGTTATTTTCATTATTAAACACTTGCAGTCTGTATAATTCATAAACACAACTTCATTCTTTATAAATCTCTCCAACAGTGTGTAATGTTAGCTTTAGCCACGGAGCACCATCAAACTCATTCAGAATCAAATGTAAACATCCAAATAAATACCATACTTACGCGATTAGACATGCTGCATGACGAACACTTTGTAAAGATCCATTTTGAGGGTTATATTAGCTGTGTGAACTGTGTTTATGCTGTTTAAGGCAAGCGCGAGCTCCGGGGGCGGGGAGCGGGAGATTTAAAGGGGCTGCGCGCTTAATCGGTGCATATGTAATTATGGCTCAAAATAGGCAGTTAAAAAAATTAATTAATAAAAATCTATAGGGTATTTTGAGCTGAAACTTCACAGACACGTTCAGGAGACACCTTAGACTTATATTACATCTTTTGAAAAGGGGTTCTAGGGCACCTTTAAAAACGAGGGAGAGGAGCATATTACATACTACAAGTTTATTATAGGTTATTATAGGTATAATGTGCACATTATAATAATAGTACAAATCTGAGTCCCACTCTTTTAAACACTTAATTTCCATGACTTTTCCATGCCCTAGCATTTAACATTTCATTATGAAAATGGCACCGAAACCACAAACAAAACATTTAACATTTAGTCGACTAATAGGGGGCAGCCCTAAAAAATTGCCTGTTTTTCCTTGGATTTTTCCAAGATTGTATAAATTCCCATGACTTTTCCAGGCCACATTAAAACTCCTGGGAACCCTGAGGTGTGTGAAGGTTACCTGTAGAGAGGTGATCCTGTCGTAGTGCAGTGTGGTCATCTCCTTCTGTGTGAGAGCGTTTCCTGTCTGATCACTGATCTCAAAGCCTGCGTAGAACTTCAACACGTCCAGCAGCTTCACACAACAAGTGTAATAAAAATCAAAAATCATTAACGTAGAACAGAAACAGTCATATCTGAGGCTGTCATATCGATATCAGCAGACAACTATGACTTGAACACATTTCTTTAATTAAATCACAGTCTTTGTGGTTTGATAATTGCACTAGGCCATATCTGGACTGTGGTTTTATCTGGATTATTTTGGATTGTGTGGTTGTGGTGTGTTCAGTGCTGTACCTGACAGAACAGGTGACCCTCTTTCTCCCTGTCGGTGAGGTGAGACAGCTGGCAGTTGACCACCAGATGAGCGTCGTCCAGAACTGTGTTGAACCAGCGCCGGGTCGGGAGGAGAGCCTGCAAAGATGGGCAAGGTTAAAAACACCAAACATCTAAAGTCGCACTAAAGTCATGATTAGGGATGTAACAATATCAAAATCTCACGATACGATACGATAATACCCGACGTATAAAGTCCACGGTACAGTATTTATTGCAATATTTAAAAATTTTTTAAAAAAGGACAAACTCCCTCTTTTTCTAAATAAAATAATTGCACCATCTGGACCCTGACACAGGTAACATCTATTATTTTTTCTAGCATTCTCTATGCTACTACCTCTTATATTAGGTATTAATTTTAAAGTGCAAAAAACAGTCAAGTTTGAATTCATAAAGGGATTAATAAAGACTTCACTTGTTTCTGAAAGAATGATTCAGTGATAGACACATTTTTAACAGTAATTTGTTGCCACCTAGTGGCGTAACAATGCAATCGACAGTCGTTATTTGAAGCACCCAGTTACTTTCAAAAGGAGATTTATTCTGTTTTGATCGGTAATGTAGACATCAGCGTTTATATCTGAATGATAAACTTTTGTATACTTCTGTGATAACTGGAATATATGTAACGGACATAATGATACTGTGTGTTCGAAAAGAATCATATCTAAACATGATCTAGAACACACATCTAGATCTTTATTTTTTGTTAAAGGCTTATTATACACGGGCGAATCGTTGTCATTTAGGAATTAGATCATGTGGGTGATGAAATCAAGAACGCTACCTTTTAAAGATTAATCAGATATGGATATTAAAGGATATGCTCCTCAAACTTCACCCACCCATCATACCAGAACCGTTTTCGGAACCGGGCTGAAAAAACTACTTTTTGCCCGGAAGATGCATCGTTTCGTACAGTCATGTGACCACGATAATATCGAGACAATTTTGCTATCGCGATACCACAAAATTGATAATACCGTTACATCCCTAAGTCACAATGCGACAGAAGTGCTGACAGATCTTTTCTTCCATATCATGACATATGAATGAGCTTTAACCAAACTATCCATCCATCAGTATATATCCATCCATCCATGTTCCAAATGTTGTCTTTCACTTTTCACTAAAAAAACTTGTAAAAAATATACTTACAAGGTCAACAAATGTTTAAAAATGAAACGTATGCACAAATAAATAACATGCATTTAGAAAACTGATGAATAGTAATTTTTCATTTCATGCCGACTTTAATATCAGTAAAAAAGATAACGAGAGAAATGAAAAAGAGTGGCAGAACGAATGCTGGTATGAAAACGTACCTCCAGGTCAATCATGAACTCAATGAATCTCTCACAGTAGTGAACCTTCTCCATGGAGACGGAGCCTGGAGCAACATGAACCATAAAACACACATTAAACCACTGATGACACGCCTCATTTCACACAGACGGGCAGGGCATGCTGGGTACGGAGGGAAAGCAGTGAAGAGAGAGAGTGACAGTATTACGATCGTCTCATAAACAGGACGCGCTGCTGGCCTCTTGCGTGACCCCCCCTCTCCGGCCTGAACAGGTGGATGATGGGAGGAGGGCGCGTCGGCCTGTGACAGCAGCGCAGCGAGAGGCGCCCGAGGGCGAGCATCAGCTGCTCTGAAGCTGGGTCACGTCACAGGATGGTGAAAACACAGAGAGATACTCAAAGCAGAAATAAAGTCACTGCCTGAAGGGGCGACAGGCACACTGAGGCCTTATGGGTAACAGAAATCAGCCCCATCCTAATGTCTAGCACTATATATGTACTGCGAAATGGGTTTTTCGGTGTCAGTGCTGTTGTCTAGACAGCAGGGCAGGTCAATATAAATCTAGGCTTTTTTTGGATTATTACTTCATATGTCAGGCTTTAGTGTTAAAACAAAGCAGTTATTGTAACAATATTTCACAATATTAGTGTTTTCAATGTATTTTTTATCAATTAAGTGCAGCCTTGGTGAGCAGAAGAGACTTAAAAATCTAACCAACCCCAAACCCAACACAACATTAGTGTCAGTATAAAGGTATTCGACGCTAAAGGAATAACGGCGGTCTGAATGAGGAGGTTTACCTGACGCAGGGATGGACATCAGAACCAGCAGGAACTTCTTAATGAGAGCGGCGAGGAAGGTGCGCTCCTTCTTAGCTCTGTGAAAACACAGTTCGTGAGACACACAGGACATTGTTCTGACGTGTTTCAGGTTTATGGGGTGTGACGGGGTCTTACTGCTCCATTTCCTGAGGGTCCATCTTCTCATAGTTCTTTTTAATGAGGTTCCAGAACTTCTGCAGTTTGGGGACCTTCTTCAGCTCCTGCTGCAGTCTCGTCTAAATGATTACAAAGCCTGGAGTCAGTTTCCAACATCTAACAAACATAGTGGCTAAAACAGAGCGGAGTTGAAAGTAAAGGCGACATGGAGATTTATTATTCATTATGAATTAAAACTTTTCCCTAATTTGGTACTGCTAATGAGTTCACACTGATGTGACCTAGAAACAGAATCTGAAATATCTGATGATGATGATTTTTACATTTCACTATTACTGCAACTATTATTGTTACTACCACTGTAAACTCTGTTGTGCAGCTCTCATTTTTAATTATTCATCAATTATGAAGTTTGTTCATGTCACGTACAGTGTAAGCCTAATACATTTGTTTATTTTACCTAGAATTGTATATAATATACAAAACATAATATATATATATATAATTAGTGCTGTCAAGCGATAAAAAAAATCGAATTAAATTGCACATTTTTTTCTGTAATTAATTGCAATTAAAAACAGTGGAGTTTTTAATATGTTTATATTGTAATAATTTCAGTTACTCTCCAAATTAAAGTAGAAATAACTTAAAAACAGCATATTTTTGTTTAATGTCATCTTTTTATGAATGAAGGCCAGTATCACTGATACTAAAACTGCTACTGATAAATCTATTTAAACATTATTATAGATATTCAAGATTACAGTATAACTGAAAGATATCAATTTCAGCTTTTAATTTAAGTGAACTTAATCTTCACATAAACCCATTATAATAATATTATGTCTAACAAGTAGGAAATATACAGAAATTGAATATATATTTGTTCTTTGATGAACATTAATGACAGACATCAAAGCAACAGGTTTATTAGGCTGCTGTCACTTTAAGAGCTGCCGAACATGACACGGATCTTCATTTAAGACGTTATTTAACTCATTTAAGACCGCTCTTATGAGGATACTTGACAAAACAAGCATTTTGGCATAATTTTGAGTGTTATTGTTTGTTAAAGAGTTAAAAGAGAACTTGATACTGGCGAGCATCTTTCTGTGCGTCACATGACACGACATTCACAGATAGCGTGTTCTCGTTTGTCTTGTGCCGCTTGAATGGTTTAAAAGCATTTGTGTGAATAAGAGCGTGATCATATAATGTAACGCTAGCCAAATTATGACGGAAAAATGGATGCTGCGTTAATTGTGTTAAATATTTTTAGCGCATTAAACTTAAAACATTAAAATCGCATGCATTAACGCACTCATTTTGACAGCCCTAAATATAATATAATGCAGTCTGATTAAACCCACAAACCTTTATGTTGTATGAAGGGAGACCTTTGACTATCATTGTGTACTTTACAACACTGTTTTTTTGGCAAAATATGACAAGCCTAACCGTGTCCCTTTAGGGGCTCTGTAGAATGAATTATTCATTTTCCCTGCCTTTCCGAATTCGGATTTAGGCTTCGGGCACATCCCTAGCAGAGATCATAAGGGACAGGAAGTGTGTGTGATGCAGTAATATTCACCGGCAGCAGACACATCCACATGGGCAGAGACACCAGCTTCTGCACCTGCTCACGGATCAAGTCCACTTCCTGTAGTGAAGAACACATCACAGATGAACAGTCAATAACAGTTCTGTTTTACTAGATATGGAGCCAAACTATAATCTTCATCACAGCACACATGATCAGCACACAAACACTAGACAATGAAATCACATCAACAATGCAAATGTGCCATCTGACGGGACGGGAGACACCCCGCCTTAAATCAGCAGCAAGCCAAAAATAGATGAAAACAGCCGTGAGCTGAAGCTGAACCCCTGGGCTGATATTATGAGTTTAGAGCACAGTTAAAAACCATATATAGTCTGTTTGACAAAGCAACAGTGCCACCAAGTGATGAGAAACACAACAGGTAAAGCAGCACACTTCTGAGAGGATGATGACTGATAATGGTTCAGTGAGTGAGATGCATGTGAACGAACCAGACTGTTGAAGCAGTGATCGAGGAAGAGCAGCAGCACCGTCTGTTCCTTCAGAGACAGGCCGAGCTGCTCGCCCGACAGACACGACTCCATCACACACCTGAAGAAGTGAGGGAAGTGTGCGGGCGCTTTCTTAAAGACCTGACGAGAGACACAACACACATCATATCTGATGAAATGGGCCTTTCACCAACATGGCCACACACAACACTAAATGCAGTAAACATTCATTTAACAACACAGGACATGACAAAACCCTAATGTACATAACACTGACAACAACAAAAAACTAAGAAACAACAGTTATTTCAGTGAAAATGTGAGAATTTACAAATTGTGAGATCCTTTGCTCTTTTTCACTTTTTCACAAGCTTTACATTTAACAGTATTTTAAAGCATGAAATGTCCATTAGATCTATTATAGTTTTTCACCATAATGAACTTACTCTTAACAAATGATCAGGATTTACAGAGGCATGTTTACAGTCTTCTACCGTTAAAATTATTTTTACTAGTGTTTAGGGTATTGACACAAATGTCACGATTCGATTTCGATTCACAAGCTTGCGAGTTAGATTAGATTCACAATCAATTCAATATGATATGGATTATTTTGGATATATATCAGGTACAGTACATGGCAAATATTCTCAAGAAAAAAAACTCAATGCTGTATATACAGGGAGTCAGCTGGTAATACATCAGTAAAATATTGAAGGTTAATATGAACTCAATTGTATAGAAACACTCGAATTGCACACAAGGAAGATTTTTATAATAATAAAGTTATAATAACTAACTTTATAATTACATAATTATGAGTCTACTCTAATACATCTTTTGAAATATAAACATCATAAAAACTTGACGAATTTATTCAAACATATTCATACTGAAGAACTGTTAAAAATATAATGAATATGTAATATGGTGCATATATTTAGCAAAATGTTCCTCATTTTTTACCGGACTAAGAAGTTTATGGTCACTGAATATGTTTTTTCTGAGGTAAATGTGAGGTTATGTGACATATTGTTCTAAAGCTGTTTTATTAACGTCTTTCCACAGTTAAAACACTGATGAAATGGACAGAATTTGACTTACGAATGAATGAGTCCAAAATCAACATAATCCACTGCATCGATCACGAGATATTACTCATGGAATGATGTAACGTATTTTGGCTAAAAACATGTCTCTCGTCGTTCCGGGATGCAATGTATTATCCAATGTTTCCTGAACCGTCAGTGCTTGTTTTCCAACATGGAATAACACAAAATAGGTATAATTTTAAAGCTTAGAAACTCGGCTTTTTAATGCATTTTGATCAACTCTTAAGGAGAGCCCAGTAGTCCCTATAAATCACAGTGTACCGCCCGCCGGCGCCACCTAGCAATGAAAAAATTAATACTCATATTTTTCAAAACTACAAAATAGGTGTCATTTGAAAGCTTAGAATAAACTTTACAATGCATGTAGCCAATTCGATTAACTCCTAAGTAATGCTGAGTTATTTGCTGATAAATAGAAAAAATGTTTACATAATTTAACTACAAACAAATATGTATATTTCAAGTGGTATTTTTACTCATAACTTAATGAAAAATGCACAGATCACAGAAAATGGATTCTCGCGATTAAAATGAGTCCAAAATCAACATAATCCCTTGTGTCGATCACTAGATATTTCTCATGGAGGAACGGTTTTAAAAATGTCCATTAGGGGGCGTCAAGGGCTAAACAAAGAGGCTTCCTTGGTTCCAAATGCTGTAACTTTTGATTACTTTGTGCTCCCACCACAAAATTTGATTCAGATGCAGCTCACATATATATAGGAACTTCATCAAAAAAATAATTTTTCTCCTATCTCAGGTCTTAAATGGTTTTAAAGGTGATCTCGACCAAATATTGTCCTATCCTAACAAACCATACATCAATGGAAAGATTATTTATTCAGCTTTCAGATGATGTATAAATCTCAATTTCAAAAAATTGACCCTTATGGCTGGTTTTGTGGTCCAGGGTCACATATTGCTAGTCCAGCATCATTTTTGGTCACAGTGAAGTGAGTCCACACATGTTTACCTGTTGTACATTCTCCATGTTGTGTGCCAANAGTATGTGCAATCCCTGGGATCGAACCCATGACCTTGGCATTGCTAGTGCCATGCTCTAACCACTGAGCTACAGGAAAGCTTGTACATTCACTTAACAACACAGGACATGACAAAACCATAATGAACATAACACTGACAACAACAAAAAAACTAAGAAACAACAGTTATTTCAGTGAAAATGTGAGAATTTACAGGTTTTCAGAGTAAATAAGATCCTTTGCTCTTTTTCACTTTTTCACAAGCTTTACATTTAACAGTATTTTAAAGCACGAAATGTCCATTAGATCTATTATAGTTTTTCACCATAATGAACTTACTGTTAACAAATGATCAGGATTTACAGAGGCATGTTTACAGTCTTCTACCGTTAAAATTATTTTTACTAGTGTTTAGGGTATTGAGACAAATGTCACGATTCGATTTCGATTCACAAGCTTGCGAGTTAGATTAGATTCACAATCAATTCAATATGTATTTTGGATATATATCAGGTACAGTACATGGCAAATATTCTCAAGAAAAAAAACTCAATGCTGTAAATTATACAGGGAGTCAGCTGGTACTACATTAGTAAAATATTGAAGGTTAATATGAACTCAATTGTATAGAAACACTCAAATTACACACGGAAGATTTTTATAATAATAAAGTTATATTAACTAACTTTATAACTACATAATTATGAGTCTACTCTAATACATCTTTTGAAATATAAACATCATAAAAACTTGACGAATTTATTCAAACATATTCATACTGAAGAACTGTTAAAAATATAATGAATATGTAATATGGTGCATATATTTAGCAAAATGTTCCTCATTTTTTACCGGACTAAGAAGTTTATGGTCACTGAATATGTTTTTTTCTGAGGTAAATGTGAGGTTATGTGACATATTGTTCTAAAGCTGTTTTACTGACGTCTTTCCACAGTTAAAACACTGATGAAATGGACAGAATTTGACTTACGAATGAATGAGTCCAAAATCAACATAATCCCTTGTGTCGATCACTAGATATTTCTCATGGAGGAATGGTTTTAAAAATGTCCATTAGGGGGCGTAGAGGGCTAAACAAAGAGGCTTCCTTGGTTCCAAATGCTGTAACTTTTGATTACTTTGTGCTCCCACCACAAAATTTGATTCAGATGCAGCTCACATATATATAGGAACTTCATCAAAAAAATAATTTTTCTCCTATCTCAGGTCTTAAATGGTTTTAAAGGTGATCTCGACCAAATATTGTCCTATCCTAACAAACCATACATCAATGGAAAGATTATTTATTCAGCTTTCAGATGATGTATAAATCTCAATTTCAAAAAATTGACCCTTATGGCTGGTTTTGTGGTCCAGGGTCACATATTGCTAGTCCAGCATCATTTTTGGTCACAGTGAAGTGAGTCCACACATGTTTACCTGTTGTACATTCTCCATGTTGTGTGCCAAAAACACACTGACAGTCAAAACACACCATCACGGTTTCAGCCGTCCAAAACCACATATGTGTGTTTGTTTGGTGCATCAGCGGTGAAAGTGTCGGTCCCACTTTATATTAAGGGTCTTTTAACTACTAACATTTAAAGGAATCATGTGACAAAATGCACTTATTGTGTACATACATGTTTTTACATTGTATTTGATACCTGCATGTAATCACACTACCAGTCAAAAGTTTGGAAACATTTCTATTTTTAATGTTTTTGAATGAAGTCTCTCATTCTCAAGGCTGCATTTATTTCATAATAAATACAGAAAAAACAATAATATTGTGAAATATTATTACAATTTATAATTAATTAAAATACTTTAAAATATTTTTTTTTTCTGTAATGCAAAGCTGAATTTTCAGCATCATTACTCCAGTCTTCAGTGTCACATGATCCTTCAGAAATCATTCTAATATGCTGATCTGCTGCTCAAGAAACATTTATGATTATTATCAATGTTGAGAAAAGTTGTGCTGCTTAATATTTTTTGGAAACTGTGATAATTTTTTCAGGATTCATTGATGAATAGTCAAAAAGAACAGCATTTATTCAAAATATAAATCTTTACTATCACTTTTTATCAATTAAACACATCCATGCTGAATAAAAATATTAATTTCTTTCAAAAAAAGGAAAGAAAAAGATTTCTATTTTAAATAAATGCTGATATTTTTAACTTTTTATTCATCAAAGAATCCTGAAAAAGTATCACAGTTTATAAAATAATATTAAGCAGCACAACATTGATAATAAATCATATCAGAATGATTTCTGAAGGATCATGTGACACTGAAGACTGGAGTAATGACGCTGAAAATTCAGCTTTGATCACAGGATATAAATTACTTTGTGAAATATATTCAAATAGAAAACAGTTATTTTAAATTGTAATAATATTTCACAATATTACTGTTTTTACTGTATTTTTAATTAAATAAATGCAGTCTTGGTGAGCAGAAGAGACTCTTTCGAAAACATTAAAAATAGTAATGTTTCCAAACTTTTGAATGGTAGTGTACATTGGTAATGAATTTCTGTAATTACATCTATAATTAGACCGTTCCTCACACCTTAACGCAAACCTGTCCTGACATTACCCGTATCACCTCAGAAGAGTTTAGCCACTCGACACCAACACAACAACTACACTGCGCTGAATACTTTTTATATATAAGAACATAGTATTTAAAGACAACTAGTATAAAGTATCTTAATCTACGGAAGTGTCTTCATTTCACTCATCAACGTTTGAACACACACCTCCCAGGCAGGAACGTTTTCACGAAACTTCTCGTTGACGATGCAGCAGATGGACATCAGGAAGCTGTTGGTGGAGGACTCAGGAGTGTAGTTCACCCACAGGAAGTTCTCCAGGTACTGGCTGCAGACACACAATCACATCAGAGAACTACACACAACTACACACTGAGACACACTACTGACACACAATCACATCAGAGAACTACACACAACTACACACAGACACACTACTGACACACAATCACATCAGAGAACTACACACAACTACACACAGACACACTACTGACACACAATCACAACAGAGAACTACACACAGACCCACTACTGACACACTACTGACACACAATCACATCAGAGAACTACACACAACTACACACAGACACACTACTGACACACAATCACATCAGAGAACTACACACAGACCCACTACTGACACACAATCACATCAGAGAACTACACACAGACCCACTACTGACACACTACTGACACACAATCACATCAGAGAACTACACACAGACCCACTACTGACACACTACTGACACACAATCACATCAGAGAACTACACACAACACACACAGACACACTACTGACACAAACACCAACCTGAACTCCAGCAACATGATCTTTCTGATGGCAAATCTGCAGAGAGACGGACAAAGTCAATATACATATAAAAAAGCTCTTACTAACATTTATATAATAACTGAATATGACAGAAGCTCGTTTCCACAACAATACATAATTAAAATAATGATAAAGAAATGGTGACTTTTTATCTCAATTACACATTTTTTTTTCAGAATTTTGAGTTTATATCTCGCAATTCAGACTTTTTTTTTCAAAGAATTGTGAGAAAAGAAAACAGAATTGTGAAAAATTGCAATTACCCTTTTTATTTTTTATTCTGTGCCGGAAACTAACATGAAATACACACGCATTAAAGGGTAATGAAAATAACATTCATTACTCTCCCTCATGCCGTTCCACACCCGTAAGACCTTCGTTCATCTTCGGAACGCAAATTAAGATATTTTTGATGAAATCCGATGGCTCAGTGAGGCCTGAGCAATGACATTTCCTCTCTCAAGATCCATTAATGTACTAAAAACATATTTAAATCAGTTCATGTGAGTACAGTGGTTCAATATTAATATTATAAAGCGGCGAGAATATTTTTGGTGTTCCAAAAAAAACTAAATAACGACTTATATAGTGATGGCCGATTTCAAAACACTGCTTCAGGAAGCTTTGGAGTGTTATGAATCGAATCAGCGGTTCGGAGCGCCAAAGTCACGTGATTTCAGCAGTTTGACACGCGATCCGAATCGCTGATTCGACACGCTGATTCATAACGCTCCGATGCTTCCTGAAGCAGTGTTTTGAAATCGGCCATCACTATATAAGTCGTTATTTAGTTTTTTTTTGTCGCACCAAAAATATTCTTGTCGCTTTATAATATTAATATTGAGCCACTGTACTCACATGAACTGATTTAAATATGTTTTTAGTACATTAATGGATCTTGAGAGAGGAAATGTCATTGCTCAGGCCTCACTGAGCCATCGGATTTCATCAAAAATATCTTAATTTGTGTTCTGAAGATGAACGAAGGTCTTACGGGTGTGGAACAGCATGAGGGTGAGTAATTAATGACAGAATCTTCATTTTTGGCTGAACTAACCCTTTAAGGTCACTTTAATACACCAACAATAACAGTAATAAGAATATCATTCTTACTTTGATTTGATAATCTCATTCTGATAAATGTCTTCGATGACCTGGAAACAGAAGATGTTCACAGAGATGTTATTCTCTCTGTACGTCAGACTGAAGCTGGTGAAAGTGTGTGACCTCACCTGAGGGTCGAAGGGCAGTGTGTGTGACCTCACCTGAGGGTCGAAGGGCAGAGTGTTCCTGACATGAGGAGCCCAGTACTTGTTCGACAGCTTGAGGGAATATAAACACAGTGAGCAGAGGAACACGAATAAAGCGCTTCTCCGGACACAGGGATCATCAGCTCACCTGAGTGACATACTCCGCGTTGATCTGAGACACGGAGGGCGCGGAGGTCTTGATCAGCCTCGAGTCCTTCTGCATGATCGATCACTGGTGATCAGATCCAATAATCACGTGTCTTACTGTATATCTGAGGAGCTCCTTCACTGCTTCAGCATTCACTTCTGACAACATAACATATAACGTTATTATATGCTGGAATGTGAACTTAATCAATACTGGTAATCAATGCAAACTTTGTTTATAACAGAGACGTCACGTTCCTAGCTTTAGCCGTATGCTAACATGAGAAAGTCTGAAAGTCGCGGCTTATGACAACTTCCGCTTCCGGAGTTTCCTTACAAAATAAAAGCCTTGTAGAGCGCGGAGACAGCGGCTCTCAGCTTCTGTTAAGCGCTCATTGTATTTAAACCTTTTTAATTTACAGAAATATAGGCCTGTCAAAATAAGCTACTTATATAAATAAAATCAAACTGATTTCACTTTTGAAATGAGCTCATTTTGTGCATAAAAGTGTAAAGTTTCTCAGATTAAACATGTTGTCTATGTTCTATTTTGAATAAAATATTGGCTCTTGTGATTTGAAAGTCTTTTAGTTTTCATTTTATTCAAATAAAAAAAACGTTCCAACATTTCCGGAATTGTAGTTATAGGAATTTGAAGGGTCTGAAGACTCTTAATGCCATGTTATTCATACATAATTATCAGGTCTGGCCAATCACTGCTTGACACTTGGAGTATATAAGTATAACTTTTTGTTGTTGTTGTTTGCAGTGAATGATGTTGATGTTCACCTCCATCCTCCCCTTCACCAGTAGGTCCCGGACCCGGTCCATCTGTCAGTGGCAGGCTTCAGCTGTCTTCATCTTCAGGCTGGACCAGCCGAATTGTTAATTATTTGCCTCTATTTTAGAAAAATGTGTGTTTTATTATACTGTTATCTTAAAAGAGGTAGGCCTATTTTAAAATTGTCTCCGTATTTAATATATTAGACAGCAATATATTTAATCATGACTGCCAACTGGGATTGGGATTTATAAATGTTGAATTAACCTAAGCATTTCATTGAGTAGCTGTGCATTTTTTGGACCATCCAGCCAAGTTTGTGTTCTGATGCAACTTAAGAAAATGAGATCCAGGCAGTCGATGACGTTGAAGGAAAATTATTATTCATTGCAATTCAATTTAGCCTCACACACAAACTTCAATCGATAATGAAAAGATTTAGAGTATTATAAAATCCAGAGTATTGTATCAAATAGATGAAGATCAGAATATACAGAGAGAAGGAACAATAATTAAGACATTTGCAGATAGAAGAGCAAAGGAGAAAAAGCAAAACTATCAACGACTCAGTCTGTTTTATACCATAAGAACACTCTAAAAAATGCTGGGTTAAAAACAACCCAAGTTGGGTTGAAAATGGACAAACCCAGCGATTGGGTTGTTTTAACCCAGCGGCTGGGTTAAATGTTTGCCCAACCTGCTGGGTAGTTTTATTTAACCCAAATATTGTTTAAAAATTACTGTATTTCTTGCTTAAAATGAACCCAAAATATGTTGGAAATTAACATTTATTAATATGTTTAATAAACAAACATTTATTAATACTTTTTTTGAATAATATTTAAACAATAAACATTTATTAAATTGCTTATTAATAAATGCTCATCTTTTTGATTATTATTGTTGCCTCTAGTAATTATGAGTCTGATTTTTAATTTCCAACCTATTTTGGGTTCATTTTAAGCCAGACATATAGTCATTTGTAAACAATTGTTGGGTTAAATAAAACTACCCAGCAGGTTGGGCAAACATTTAACCCAACTGCTGGGTCAAAACAACCCAATCACTGGGTTTGTCCATTTTCAACCCAACTTGGGTTGTTTTTAACCCAGCATTTTTTAGAGTGAAAAGGGAAATTTACATCCCACTCAAACTCATGTTTTGTTCTAATCAGAAAAGGTCGAATGGATTTACCCATTATGGCATAAACTGGTCAGATGTCAAAAATAGATATAGGGGTTGTTTTGACCCCCCTTAAGGAATTTAGCAAATCTTACATTATCACATGTCAGCAGAAATAGAAACAGACATATTTTGATCGGATTCAAATGAGCAGCTGATTCCGAAACATCGCTTCTGCAGTACTTGGCAGGCGTCCAATATCTGACCACAAACGTGTCGACGTGACCTGTCACACCGGAACACTTGAAGAACAACTGAATATAACAAGCATACACACTCTTAAATATAAACGAATAATGACCATAAGGGTACAATAAAGTGTAAATACTTGAAAATATGATGAGAATTAATATATAAAGTAGGAGTACATAAATATATGAAATCAAAAGTAAAATTTGATAAATCATAAGCCGTAAATGATTAACATAAATATGAATAAAATGCATGAATATGAATATTGACCATTTTGGATCCACCATGGTCTCTGTGATTTACAGTCTCCAGATATGTTTAGGACAGTTGAAAAGGTACATTTGGTTCTTGGAACACAAATAAAAATGTTAAAGTGCAAGTAAAAGGCGATTTTTGGTCAACCAATGGTGAGAATGTTGAACCAATACTACAACGTGTGAATTTAGTACCAAAAGTAATACAGAAAATCAAAAAGAATATACTTGTGACAAGATTGCTGAAATAATAGACCTTCACTTTAAAGCGATAGTTCACCCAAAAATGAAACTTCTGTCATCATTTACTCACCGTCAAGTTGTTCCAAACCTGTATGAGTTTGTTTCTTCTGCTGAACACAAAGCAAGATATTTTGAAGAAAGTTTGTAACAGGCTGCTTTGAGGCACCATTGACTTCCATAGTAGGAAAAAAATACTATGGAAGTCAATGGTGCCCCAGAACTGTTCAGTTTAACACATTCTTCAAAATATCTTCCTTTATGTTCAGAACAAGAAAGAAATGTGTTCAGGTTTGGAACAACTTGAGGGCGAGTAAATGATGTCAGAAATTCCATTTTGGGGTGAACTATCGCTTTAAGCTTTCATTTCATGATGAGTGTTTTTTGCAAAGAAAAGAGCAGGAGAAATGCCAAGCAAGCGTCTGATCAGAGCTGGCAAATCCTCCGTTTCATCTCACACAGTAAGATTTAACCTGAAATGCATGGCTGTTTATCCACAGAGGAACTACAGGTGTGGACAATGAAACGGAAACACCTGGTTTTAGACCACAGTAATGTATTATTATAGTGTAGGCTTCCTTTTGTGGCCAATTCAGCATCAGTTCGTCTTGGGAACGGCAGAAGTCCTTCACATGTGATGCTGGTGGAGAAAAACGCTTTTTGACTCGCTCCTCCAAAATACCCCAAAGCGGCTCAAAAATATTCAGATCTGGAGACTGTGCAGGTCATGGGAGATGCTCAACTTCATCAAACCATTCTGTCACCAGTCTTGCTGTGTGTACCTTCAATGTTTGAAACACTGGGTGCACATGATCCTCCAGAATGGTAATGCCATAATACTGCAGCCCAAACCATCACTGATCCACTCTGGGCAGAATCAGTCCAGGTGTTGAGCCGAGCACCAATGAAACCGTCATTTGGCATTGGCACAAGGACCAAATGTGTGGCTATAGCAGCCTGACCCTCAATATTGACTCTCGATGAATAGATCTGGTGGAAACAGGAGAGCTGAGGTGCATTTAATTCTGCAGCTGTGGTTTTATGTTATTCAGTACCCCTCTCTTTCAGACAGCTAACTCTTGCATTCACAGTTGCTCGTGTTGGATGGGGTTTGTACTGTGTGGTGGTGTGCCGATATTCCCCTGGATACTGTGGCCCTCGATTCACCACAAACACTTGCTGTCCTGGTCACAGATGAGACACTCTTTTGAACTCTGATAAGTCTCCTGTTGTGTTGTGTGGATTGCACTATTTTTTGGAACGCTGTCTATTGCTCTGATACTTCAACCTTCACGCTCTTACTGATGAACTGTGAAATCAGTGAAGATATAGACGTGAATCCTCCAACACTATATCGGCCAGTGTTTCAGATTCATTGTCAGTTTCACACTGTACCTGCTGTAGCCAAAGCACAAGAAATGCTGCCGTTTCCAAGCCCTATATTAACTAAATGAAGACTTCTGGGAATAAATAATCTGGTCTCTTGAAACCAAGTTCATAATTTTGGATCTACTGTAACATTAGGGCTGCATAATTCATCAAAATAACACCAAATTGCGATATGACTCATGCTGGGCTCAAGTCCTCCTGGGAAGTTTGTATTTACGGGTTGGGAGGTCGTGTTTACGACATCAGGTGTGTTTAAGTTACTTTTTTCAGAGCAAGATGGTGGTGTACCTTCTATTAATTAACTACACAAAAATACAGCAAGCTCTACTTCTAGAAAATGAAGAGCAAAGAATGTCACTGCTAAATACCTGTAAGTATTGTGATATTCTGCCATGTTTCTCACTGACTCGTAAAGATCAGCGCTCAAAGAAAATCCCGAGCTTCCCACTGGTATTTATGACTTTGTGGTGCCGTTCATAAATACGATCTTACTGACATTTCACGCGTTCACACTTACATATAGTTAGATAGAGTAAGGTTAAGCGTATTTGGTGTGCTGTCCCGGGGAGGACATTTGGCCCGAAACCAGAGATTGTGGTAAGAATAGTTAGAACTAGAAGTGAGGAGATGGAGTGGAGGAGGGATGCTGATAAACTGAACAGAGTTACACTACCAGTCAAAAGTTTGGAAACATTACTATTTTTAATGTTTTTGAACAAAGTCTTTTATGCTCATCAAGCCTGCATTTATTTCATAATAAATACAGAAAAAACAATATTGTGAAATATTATTACAATTTAGAAATTATGGTTTTCTATGTGAATATACAGTAAAGTGTAATTTATTCCTGTGATTTTCAGCATCATTACTCCAGTCTTCAGTGTCACATGATCCTTCAGAAATCATTCTGATATGATGATTTGATACTCGAATTATTATCAATGTTGGAAACCGTTGTGTTGCTTAATATTTTTTGGAAACTGTGATACTTTTTTCAGGAATTATTGATGAATAAAATAACAAAATAAAAATTACTTTTTATCAATTTAACACATCCGTGCTGAATAAAAGTATTAATTTCTTTCAAAAAAAAGAAAGAAAAAACATTACTGTATATTGTTACAAAAGATTTCTATTTTAAATAAATGCTGATATTTTTTTTTACTTTTTATTCATCAAAGAATCCTGAAAAAGTATCACAGGTTCTAAAATAATATTAAGCAGCACAACATTGATATTAATCATAAATGTTTCTTGAGCATCAAATCAGCATATTAGAATGATTTCTGAAGGATCATGTGACACTGAAGACTGGAGTAATGATGCTGAAAATTCAGCTTTGATCACAGGAATAAATTATATTTTAAAGTATATTAAAATAGAAAACCATAATTTTAAATTGTAATAATATTTCACAATATTTTTGTTTTTTTTGTATTTTTTATTAAATAAATGCAGGCTTGATGAGCAGAAGAGACTTTTGACTGGTAGTATAAGTCAGCTGTATATATACCTGAATGTTCTCCTCTCATTTTAATTAGGTTAATTATCAGAACCTGCTCCTCCTGAACTTTGTTAATAAAACATCATGACTTGAACGCACCAATTGTGCAATTAACAAATTGGAAAGTTGTAAGTATTAGGAAGTCATTAATGCTCTGTACTATATACAGCATGCAGGATTCAGGGAAGATAAGCTAGTGCTCCGTTCCTCATTTGCTTCTCCTCCATGTCCAGCCCGTGACGTAGACACTGATCATCATGAACAATCAGTTCTTTTTATTAGCTTTGCAGTTTAAATCTTGCTTAGAAATGTCTTGGCAAAATTATTTTGATTCATCATACTGTATGTACATATAATCATGTCCACAAAAATGTTTGTATTTATAAAGTCTAGATGTTTATTTCTTCATTCAACAAAGTTTTCATGGGTACTAAATTGCAAAATGATCAAAACAAACAAGTAAATGAGCTATGAGCTAGACTGGCCAATCAGGAAAATGATCCTTCTTTGGTTAATGTGTCATGATCACTTATTTGACATGGCATTAATATTTAAACATTCATTTAAATTTACATTTTACAAAAATCAATCTACTAGAGATGCATTGATATAATTTTTTACTGAAATTAAAGTTTTTATATCAACTTTTTATGATATAATTATGTTCGTTAAACGGTGGCTGTAATAAAAAGAGGTCATGGTTTACGGTCATTGAACGGCTTTACTGAGGTAAATGTGACATTACATGACATTAAGCTGTTTTATTGACGTCTTTCTGCTGTTAAAAAGCTGATTGATCGATTACATGAGGCATGATTCATTTCAGTAAGTTGTTGTGTATCTTCCAACATTCCTTCTGATGTTCATTCATGTTTATTTGGTGCTGTAACTAGTAGTAAAGAGCAAGAGATGATCGGTTCAGCTGAAGTGCTACAGCGATCTGTCACCACACATTAATGATCAAATTGACTTCATTTCTTATCAAAAGTAACAAAGCACAAAGCTTACTGTGATTTATTGGATTGGATTTTGTCTGAATATTTTAGGTTGCCTAAATTTCAGTGCATCACTACAATCTACACATTTAAAATACATGAAAGGGTTTCCTATCAAAGTTGTGTTATTAGTTTTGTTCCTGCTGATCCACGTTATAACTCCAGACACTGATATTTCTGTTTACAGTATGACCTGTTAAAACTGAACATTCATTTATACTTTAAAAAAAAATAAAAGTTACACAATAAAATGGACACAGATACTGTATAATACACAAAGATAAATAAACTGATCTGAATGAGTCTGGAATACTGAAGGCAGCAGTTTAACTGAAGTTCAGTCGGACACTAGCTGCAGATCTGAGGTCAGTGTTGATCTGAGGCGGTGATGCTGATGATAAATCATGAGGTGAGTCTGAATCGACCAATGAAGCTGCCGGATTCATCTGATTTGTCTAGGTCTGTCTTTGTCTCTGGCATATCTGGCACAGCTGGAGCAGCAGAAACTGGAGTAATACTGGTTGGAGCACAGTCGCGCGTACACGATCAGCTTACAGTTCGCCAATTCAGGCTGATCCACACAGTCCGCTGGCAAGCCCTGACTCCCGTCGAAATCTACAGAGAGTGAGACACAACATTAAAATGCATTCAGAAGTACAGGTGATCATAAGGTGAGGTCTGCTATAGTTGACACTGTGGTGCTGAATTGAGATCGATATAAAGAACAAACTGGTGTGACATATTCACATCGCTATGATCAGATGCTTTCTGAACTGATGTTTTCTCATGTTCGTTGTGTGTTTATTTTGCTGAGAGGAAAGCGTTCATCGCATACATATATAAACGCTGCTCTCAGCAGTGTGGATGTTCACACAGCAACTGTTCATTAAGGCGACTCTGCAAATGTGGAAAACGTGCTTTTCTTTGCCATCTCTCGTTCTCCTCACTTCACAGACCTTGTTGAGTGGATTTGGCCAGTCGTACTTCAGCCGCGGCACTGACGGAGTACGTCCCAGAGTAAGCATTGCAGGTGTACAGCCCCTCGTCCACTGACTGGACATTGTTTAGTATGAGCGTCCCGTCTGCCGACACATGCACACGAAGTCCGTCCGGTCGCACCGGCACACCATTCCTGACCAGAGAGATGAGGTGTTGTCATGTTAGATGCACAATGAAGGCTTTATTCACACTTAAAGACAAACCGTGACCTCTGAACTGACCGTGACCAGCCAACGTTCACATTTTCTCCTGTCACTACACAGGGCAGTTGAGCGGTGCTGCCCTGCGGCACATCCACGTCTGTGGGGGCTTTAGTGATCCTGAGGTCCCCTGAAGAAACAGGAAAACATTACAAGCATACTGCAGAGACTGAGAGTATGTTGAAGGGCTGCATGATTCATCAAAATAGTACCAAACACTTGATATGGCATAGTGGGTTATTAAATCACAAAGGCTGCAATCTAATAAAAAAAAACATTGCTGCATGTTTCAGAGTGAAGCGCAGCATTTTGTACATTTACACGTGTTCAGCTCATGATCCGCTGGTGTTTTCAGCATCTCAGAGCAGCTTGATTCATAGTAAATGCTGCTCAACATCTGAGTTTGAGTCGCTTTAATGTGCATTTGGGAACACAACATGCGCCAACCATCTTCACATTCTTATAACGAGAAGCGCTTATCAACAAAAGAGAAGCTTTAAGAGATCCTGCGGTTTTCCATCAAAATACAAGTTTAATGGTTTAACGTTTGAAAACAAAAAAATTAAAACTTAACTTCTTTAAATTATTTTTTTTGATCAAAATATTACAGTAAAATATCAATATTTAGTTTTTATTTAGAGATTGTTAAATTTTTATTTAGTAATAATAATAATAATAATAACAAAAATAATAAAATTATTAATGATAATAATAACATTTTTTTTAATAGCTAAGTTGACATACAATTATAATATTTTGGAAAAATGGTGCAGCCCTAGCACAACAAACCTGAATTTTTTAAATCACATTTTAAATCACAATTTTTATTAGAAAAGTTACAACTAGATTTTCCCCCAAATCAGCTTTCCTGTAGCTCAGTGGTTAGAGCGTGGCACTAGCAATGCCAAGGTCATGGGTTCGATCCCAGGGATTGCACATACTCAGATACAAATGTATAGTATAATGCAATGTAAGTCGCTTTGGATAAAAGCGTCTGCCAAATGCATAAATGTAAATGTAAATGTAAATCATGCAGCCCTAATATGTTGCATATTGTTTAAATACACACAAATAGAGAACGCTGAACACACCAAAAACCTTGAGCTGGATTTGACGTTCTTCAGACTTCTGGGCGTCTGTGACTGTGCAGGTATAAACCCCTGAATCATCTGACGTCAGCTGGTTAATCATCAACGTGCCGTCAGAGTGCTGAGAATGCCTGCGTTAGGAGACAATATTCAACATCTCATTGCATGTCACAGGAAACGACCACAGAGAAGGAAATCCCAGAATCAGTGCTGGTCCGAGACTTCTGGGGGCCCTGTCACTGTCAGTTTATTAGGCTGCTGTCACTTTAAGACCGAATGCACAGAGCTAATACACTGACAAGCATTTGATTACTTTAACTGTTTATGTTCACTGAAGACCAGGCTTGCCAGGTTTTCACAACAAAACCTGCCCAACTGCTTGTAAAATTCATGTTTTTGGCTGAGTTACCTGGTAAAATTCACATTCACATTCCAGGGGCTAAATATTATATTATTCGGGGTCACTTCAACCCGCGGACATGAAAAACAACCCGTGGCAATGGTGTAAAAAAACCCAATTCTGAGGGAAAACCGAGGACTTGGCAACACTGCTAAAGAAATAACTGAATGCGTTTAAGTTAAAAGTCCCGAAGACGGACATTATGACATATTGTTGTGTGTATTTGTCCATTTAAGCGCTCACCCGAAGCCCAAAGTAGCATGTACTTGTCTGTGTTTCTCTCCACCTCGGATCGCGCTCACAGAAAGCCGCCTGTTGAACAGCGTCTCTTTCGCAGCTCAATACGCTCTTACGCGTGACGTTACACGGGTCGACGGATCTGGATGTTACGTATGGTGGCAGCGCACCGCTTTAAAGGAAAGGAATGGAAAGTGGCTTGATGTTTTCATAATCGTTGGAAGCCAAAAATAAAAAACGAAACTAAAACACAGCCCTTAATCATTCTTGAGAGCAAGGGGGCCCCCTGGTGGTTCAGGGGGCTCTACGCAACTTGCGTACTTTGCATACAGGGAGGACCAGCACTGCCCAGAATGCACTGCAATGAAAATGGTGGATGAGGCAAGAAAAAGGTTGATAACAGTGCATTTCCGTCAATACCACAAATGATCATGGTTATTATCGTTAACTAAAACCATAAGAATAAAATTTGTATTTATTGAAACAAAATTGACATTAACTGAAATAAAATATAAAATGCATTTATTTCAGCTAGTTGCTAGGGCAATATTTCTAATTTTTGTTTAGTTTAACTTGATAATTAAATAATTAAAAGTGAATAAAAACCATACAGACATTAAAAAATTTATAAAAATGACAAAAACAATAAAATTACTACAAACGTTACTCTAATTAAAATGAAAATAGAAAATATATAATAGTATGAAACTACAATAGTATAACAATGACACTAAAATAACTGCAAATTATTGCAGTGTTGTTTAATTTTATTTTATTTTATTTTTAAAAATTGGTGTGTTTGTGTGTTTTGTGTAGTTTTAAGGCTCAAAATCTATTGGAATCAACTGTGAATAGAGTCTCCTGTGCACTTTACTATTTGTACTATTTGCTCAGTGGTTAGAGCGTGGCACTAGCAATGCCAAGGTCATGGGTTCGATCCCAGGGATTGCACATACTCAGATACAAATGTATAGTATAATGCAATGTAAGTCGCTTTGGATAAAAGCGTCTGCCAAATGCATAAATGTAAATTGAGGGTAGGATGCTGCGTTCGAAGGGAGCTGCGCATATAGACAGCACAGAGCAAAGCTGCTCACTAGGGTTTGAAGAGAAGTGCAGATGAAGATACCTGAGAGAGTTGAGTGGCTGTCCAGCTCTGCTCCAGTGAATGGTGACCGCATGTATGGCCGAGACTGGCAGCACTGTGCACTGCAGTTTGGCCGTCTGACCTGCTCGAGCCTCAACCAGAGACGAATAGTCAATGGTGAACCTGAAAAAAACAAGGGCCATGATGAGCAATGCAAGTATGAGTGAGAATAATTTACCAGCAGTGTGTCATTTAATGATTGATGACTGTACCTGGAAGATGAATGTGATGTGATCGATTGAGAAGAATCCACCTCTGATATTCCTGCACCATTCTGGGATGTTCCTGTATTTGGTAATGAAAGAAAATGTTCCTTTAGTCAGAACAACTATTGTATGTATACACCAGGTGAAAATGTTATCCAGATAAGATAGAAGTAAGAAAAAAGGTAAGAAAAAGTAACCACACCTCTCTCACCATTAATGTTTAATAGGTTAAGGGTTTGTTTAAACGGGGACATATCATGAAAACACAAGTTTTTCCATGTTTAAGTGCTGTAATCGGGTCCCGGTGCATCTACCAACCCAGAAAACATGAAAAAGAACAACCCAATAACTTTGTTTTGGCCTTTCTCTGCAAGCATGTGAAAAAACGAGCCGCTCAGATTTCGCTCCCCTTGTGACGTAGGAATCTTATTATAATATTACCTTCCCTTAATCTGCACGTTTCACGTTAAAAGTTGTAACTTCTTCCTGAGTCTCTCCATCAGTGTCGACTCCGGTTTGAACGATGTAAGGCTGAACACTTTCGTCATTTTGGCTGCGTGAGATTCTCCAGCTTTGTTGTTGTTGAGCTGTTAAAGCCCCGCCCTCTTCTGGAAAGGGGGCGGGAGCAGCAGCTCATTTGCATTTAAAGGGACACACACAAAAATTGTGTGTTTTTGCTCACACCCAAATAGGAGCAAATTTGACAAGCTCTAATAAATGATCTGTGGGGTATTTTGAGCTGAAACTTCACACACACATTCTGGAGACACCATTACATCTTGTGAAACGGGCATTATAGGTCCCCTTTAAATCGTTAACCCTGAATGCGATCAATAGTAATAGTGATGGTTGCAAGCATCAAATGCAGTATAAATGATTAGTAAGTAAATAAATGGAGAGGATAGAGCTGACCTGAGACAGACAGGTAAATGTAGCGGTGATCTCTCTCACGCTCTCTTGTGGCCACACACAGAAACCAGCCAGAGTCCTGCAATGTGATGGGCCCCGCCAACAGAGAGCCATCTGACTGCTGCTGATGCCTACATGATCCATGAAGAATTAGACAAAAAGTGCACATATCCAGCTGGCATAAAGCTCAATGAGGGTGCTCAATCACAACAAACAACAACAACAACAACAATCACAACAAGGGAAAAGTTGGCACACTACAGATCCATAGATAGAATTTTATTGTTTTGCAGTAAGGTGTTCATTGTTAGATATGGTTATTGGATCTAGTTATTTGATGTTTTTATTTTCAATTGAGTTTAGCTGTTTGTTTTTGCTAAATTATTTGCTCTTATCATCAGATCGTGGTTGTATCTCTCTATTAGTGTTACTGGATCTTAGTGCTGCATTTGACACTATTGATCACAATATTCTTCTAAATAGACTGGAAAACTATGTTGGCATTAGTGGAATTGCATTGGCATGGTTCAAATCATACTTATCTGACCGTTATCAGTTTGTAGTAGTAAACGAAGAGATGTCATATCAATCACAAGTTAAATATGGAGTACCGCAAGGCTCAGTACTAGGACCGTTGCTTTTCACTCTGTACATGCTACCCTTGGGAGATATCATTAGGAAGCATGGCGTTAGTTTCCACTGTTACGCTGATGATACTCAGCTCTATATCTCTTCACCTGACGAAACTTACCAATTCACAAAATTAACGGAATTAATAGCTGATATAAAAAGTTGGATGACTAGCAATTTCCTACTACTGAATCCTACCAGAGATTCTAATTATTGGACCAAAAACCTCTGTCTAGCACTTGATGGATGCTCTGTCAAGTCCTCGTCGTCAGTTAGGACAAAAAATAGTTATCTGAGAGTGCCCAGGTGGTGTGCTCTTTGATGCCATCTTTCATTTGAAAGCCACATTTCTAGCATCTGTAAAACTGCATTTTTCTAAATTACACATTTTTCTTACATTTCTGAATATATCTAAATTACGACATGATGTCTTTACTGCCTTTCTGGGGCTTGAAAGTGGTAGTTGTGTAGGCTGTCAATGGAGGGACAGAAATCTCTCAGATAATCATTAAAACAATCTCAATATGTGTTTTCCGAAGATAAACAAAGGTCTTCGGGGTTTGGAACGACAAGAGCACCCTCATGTAATTAATGACAGAATTTTCATTTTTGAAATGAATATGTAATCTAGATTACTATCCAGCACTGTATATGACATTCATATTATACACCAAGTATACACTCTTAAAAACACTCTAAAAAATGCTGGGTTAAAAACAACCCAAGTTGGGTTGAAAATGGACAAACCCAGCGATTGGGTTGTTTTGACCCAGCAGTTGGGTTAAATGTTTGCCCAACCTGCTGGGTAGTTTTATT